>JAFBJZ010000604.1:497500-531048 GCA_016785225.1 Psettodes erumei | reverse complement strand
AAAATGACAAAAAAAATGTTCTCCAAAAAATGCATGGAAACATCATAGAACAGTGTCCTATGAGCATTTCATAGTGTAACACGTGTTAAAAATGCAAAATAGTGCAAAAAAAATCATATGATAGAATGTCATGAAATCTGGGAAAAACGACATAGTAAAGTATGTCAAAAAAAGCCAAAAAATGACAAAAAAAATTTTCTCCTGAAAATGCATGGAAACATCCTAGAATAGCGTCCTAAAAGCATTTCATAGTGTAACATGTGTTAAAAATACAAAAAAATCATATTATCGTTTGTTATGTAATACGGGAAAAACGACATAGTAAAGTATGTCGAAAAAAGCTGAAAAATGACAAAAAAAATGTTCTCCAAAAAATGCATGGAAACATCATAGAACAGTGTCCTATGAGCATTTCATAATATAACACGTGCAAAAATGCAAAGAAGTGCAAAAAAAAAATGATATGATAGAATGTCACGAAATCCGGGAAAAACGACATAGTAAAGTATGTTGAAAAAAGCCAAAAAATGACGAAAATTTTTTTCTCCAAAAAATGCATGGAAACATCATAGAATAGCATCCTGTGAGCTTTTCATAGTATAACACGTGTTAAAAATGCAAAAAAAAAACTACTAACCCCTTCAAGGTCCTCTATTTAAATAATCCATCTCACATCCGTTAGTACCCTCCTTTCTCCATGAATATACACAACACAAATTATTCATAAGAGAATGACAGTAATAAAATGACTGATATAAAGTCTCCTCTTAGAACATTACTTGAGTAAAAGCCATAAAGAAAAGAACACAATTCTGTTAATAAAGAAGCAAGCAGCCAGAATTTAAGAGTGAATTGTGAACTTTATTATTGAAAATGCAGCAATGAAAGTGATTAAAAACTTTCCTCCCTCCTTCCTCCCGGCTTCCCTTCACCCATCCTTCCTTTCCTGTTGTATCAACCAAATCACTCACTGAAAGATTTGCTGTTCATCTTCAAAACAAGTTGGTTTTCTAAATTGTGAGAATTCAGTCTTCTTAGGGTGAAACAAGTCAACGGCCTCTCACGGGCGGAGGCAGGTGGTGGCGTCCACTCACAGAGCATCTTTCCAGTCAGTAACCAAACAACCGTGTTACCTGCCTGCTTCAACACAGCAGCAGATAAAAGTGCATCCAGTGTTTTTTTTATAGCGATGAAAAATGAGTGAAATCAGAGTCGCCTGTAAATTCAACATTTCATAGAAAATACAATACAGGAAACGTTGACTGGTTCAACACCACATAAAGTTAATGACATCACGTAACCATTTTAAAGGTTCAACTTTCGTAGAACTCAAGCAAAAATGAAAATATTCCAGCCATGAGTTGGCTTGGCGTTCACTGCGCAGTTTGTCCACGGCGAACTCAACGGCGCCTGAAGGCGCGGGAGATCCTCCAGGCGTTGGGCTCCTCGTAACGGTTGTAGAGCGGCTCCAGTTTCTGCTGCCTCCTCTGCCTGCTGAGGCGCGTGGGATCGGCGACCCTGAAGAAGGCCGGGGCGAACTCCACCAGCCAGCGGGGGTCGATGGTGGTCACCTCCCGCATGTACTCCTTGGTGGTCAGCACCAGCTCGTGGTACACCAGCCTGGAGAGAAGATAATTGGTTAATGACCCGGGTTTGACTAATGGATTAGGACACGGAGAGAAAATGACTCAACAACTACATTAACAAACCAATAGTTTCAGAAATTTTTCATGCAAACATTTTAGCGGTTGCAGCTTCTCCAACATGAGGATCTGAAGCTTTTCCGGCCGAGCAATTTGAGGAAATTCAGCCTGTAATCGGTTCCTTCTTGATTTCCAAGGAGGGTTATCAATGCTAACATTAAAGTAGCACTTATCAGTCAACACTTAGAATCGGAGCTTGAAGAACGACGAGCTGGTTGATTATCCGTCGATTAAACGATTATTTCAGCAGCAGGAAAAACGACTGTCCGAGAAATCCGTGCAACTTAACCACTCAAGGCCGTCGCTGCCCGATGACTCACCACTCAGGCTGGCGGTTGAACAGGGTGCTGGAGGGGTGGAGGTACACCACCTGCTGGTCAATGACGGTACGGTAGCCGTCCTGAGGGTGCTTTCTGGCCGCGTTCCTGAAGAAGCCGCTGCAGATGGCTTTCTGGACCCGCATCGTGCTTTTCCCACAGGACACCACGTCCAGCTTGTGTCTGACAGACATTTAGTCTTGGTTAACATTTGCATACTGCACTCAGAAATGACATGTTCCACAGTTCTTGAGCGAAACAAACACTGAAACATAAATCAGGCTAATGGTTAAAGCACGTCTCAGGTTCATAATGCGACTACCTGTCCATGATGCTCAGCATCTGCTTGCGGATGTCCTGAGCTCTCTTCAGCGAGCGGGCCTGGATGAAGTTCTCGAAACACCAGGGGTTGGAGAACTTGTTGTTCTTCCAGGAGTTGAAGACGGCCAGCAGGGTGAGGTGGTCTCCCTCGGGCTGGAAGAACTTGGTCTTCCTCTGGTCGGCCTGGGCCTGTTTGTCCTGCAGGATGGAGGCGATGTGTTACTCAACATTGGCACCTTGGAAAATACTTAAATCCTGATTTCTCACCAAAAGGGATGGGGGAGAAAAAACGAGGACTGGACTGGTTTACCTTTGGTCTATAAAAGATGTTCTGCACAGACAGCATGGACACGATGGTGAGCATCTCCTCGCTGCAGCCCAGGTGGACAGACATGATCAGCATCTTACACAGCATGGGCTCCAGAGGGAACTCGGCCATCTGGAGCAAACACAGGAAGTTACCTCCAAGGACCAAAGGAACAAACCGATCATCCTTCTTCCTGCTTTTCTCACCCGCCGGCCCAGTCGTGTGAGGAGACCTTCATCATCCAGAGCTCCCAGAGTATAGAGCTGCTCCATGGCCGTGATCAGCGTCTCCATGGGAGGAGCGTCCATGAAGTCGAAGGAGACGAGGTCGTTGATGCCCATGGCCTGGTGTGTGTGTGTGTGTGTGTTAGAACAGTGAGACAGACAGGCGGACTCACAGAGGCCTTCTCAAAAACCACGTTTACCTTCAGAGACAGCACGGTGCTGGCCAGGTTGGTTCTCTGGATCTCGGGCACGTTGGTGGTCAGCATCTCGTCTCTGTAGGCTCTCTCCGTGTACAGCCGGTAACACTTCCCCGGGCCCGTCCTGCCGGCCCGACCGGCCCGCTGCTTGGCCTGGGCCTAACGAACAAAACACGAATCATCCGTCGATCAAATCACAACCAGTGAGGTTTTTCCATGTGGCCAGAACAAGACCAGAACGAAAACCCCCTGAGATCACAAACAGACAGATATAAGATGATTCCTTTCCTGACGTTAGGGGCCGTGTTAAAATGACTGACCTGTGAAATGGGAGTCACCAGCAGCTGGTCTATGCCGGTCTTGGAATTGTACACGATCTGCTTGACAAACCCAGGATCCACCACGTAGTAGATTCCATCGATGGTCAGAGACGTCTCAGCGATGTTCGTGGCGATGATGACCTACATATTCATATCATGTATGAAGGGAATCATCTACATTTAAATTCTATTAAACTTATCTATTTTGAGCAGAACAGTGTAACTTTAGAGCTTCTATTAAAGCCTGAGACAAACTAAATTAAAGCAGATTTTGAATCAGCTGATTTTCACCTTCCTGCTGCCTGGGGGCGCAGGGTCAAAGATCCTGGTCTGCATCTCACTGGGCAGAGCAGAGTAAACCGGCAGGATGATGAGTTCGGGGACGTCGGGGCCCAGCGACTTCATCCGCTCGTACAGGATCTCGCAGGCGGTGTCGATCTCTTCCTGTCCGGTCAGAAACACCAGGATGTCGCCTGGACGGAGACAGAAGCGGCGTGAGAGCGCGGCGGTGAAAAGAAGGCGCGAGCGCGTCTCCCGGGTTTTAAAGCTCGTACCCGGGGGCTCGGTCAGATGGATCTGCATGACGGTGATGAGGCTGGCGTCCAGGTAGTCCGTCTCGGGCTCTTTGGTGTAGAGAACCTCCACTGGATAGGTTCTGCCGGGGATGGTGAAGATGGGCGCTTCGTAGAAGTACTGGGAGAACTTGACGGCGTCCAGCGTGGCCGAGGACACGATCAGCTTCATGTCTTTGCGTTTGTGTATCGTCTGGAAGACACGGCGGGAGTCGCGGCCCGTGACGAAGCATCGCTGGGGTTCGCTTTTCTAAAACGTGGTTGATAGAAGGTGAAAGTACCTTCTTGAGGAGGCCGAAGAGAACGTCGGTGTGGATGGTCCTCTCGTGGGCCTCGTCCAGCATGATGATGGCGTACTGGCTCATGTCCGGGTCCAGCAGACACTCCCTCTGCAGCATCCCGTGCGTCATGTACTTGATCACCGTCTCCGTGCTGGTGCAGTCCTCAAAGCGGATGGTGTAGCCCACCTGGAACCAAAGAAGACAAAAGTGAGCGAGCTGAAGGAGAAGCTGCGACCGCGTGAACAAGAGAGGAGCTCACCTCCTGTCCCAGACAGCAGCCGTACTCCTCCGACACTCTCTTTGCCACCGACATGGCGGCCACGCGACGGGGCTGCGTGCAGCCGATCTTCCCCCGCGCGGTGTAACCCGCCTCCGCCAGGTACTGGGTGATCTGCGTGGTCTTGCCGGACCCGGTTTCTCCGACTACAATCAAGATCTGGTTGTCGTGGACGGCCTGTTCGGACAGAGAGACGTTAAAGAAGCGGCGGCTCGACGTGTCGGGGTCGTAACGCGGGTTCAGACACATTTGCTCGAACCTGAACCAGCTGTTCCTTCAGCTTGAAAATAGGCAGCCCCTCCCTCTGCTGCAGGATGGACAGCTCCGTCTTCCTGCCGTAAGACACCTGGTTGCCACCGAAGGCGTATCTCTTCCACTCGGGAAGGTCGGCGGGCATAGCGCCGATGCCTCTCATGTTGGCGGCGATCTGCCTTCCCTCATCTTACGGGAGGGAAACAGCGAAGCGGACAGATGTAAAGTTCCGGGCAAGATCCACCCCAACCTCCTGCAATCTACCACTTTGCTTAATTAAGATGAGCTGCGATGATAATGAAGCTTCCCAACTGGATCTCTTTGTATTAAACTATGAGTCAGAGGTAGTGACCAGCTGGAAGGAACTTGTAAAGCCTGTGATGTCGCCCCGGGCGATGGAAGACACAGTGCATTATGTCTGCGTGTGCCAGATAAGCATCTCCAGCCGTGGCATGGTAACGATGTCACAGTGTAATAGGCCCGGCACAGGACAGATCCACGCCGTGATCGCCGGGGCGACGCGCGGCTGTTCCCGTTTCGTAACCGCGTTTCTGCTCGGAGGTAAAAAAAAAAGATTTCAGGGTCTCTTACAGTCGGGCATCGGGTCGATCCAGTTCTTGTGGAGGCCGGTCGGGATGGAGTCCATCTCAGCGGTGCGCGCCGCGTGCTTCAGCTCGCGCCTCTCCTTGGCGAGTGCGCTCTGCATCATGGCCGCCTGGGAGAGGGAGCCATCGGGATTCTGACGGGCGAAACGAGGCCGCGACGGTCGGTGTCAGTGTTTTGCGGATTAAAGTCTAATTCCAGGTATCGAATTATCTTCATTTTAAAATGAACACCAGCGAGCGCGCGGCGTCGCCGCTGCAAAGCGCCCTCTGCTGGGCCGAACCTGCTGACTCACACCTCAGGTTTCGGACCAACCAATGAGCGCCACCGACGGGTGGCAAACGCTGCGGCTGCAGTTAGCGCCGTACACCTTGTTAGACTTTATAGATCATAATTTGATCCTATATAATGGATAATCCCGCCCTGAGTGTCTCCGTGCGCTCTCTCGCCTCCTGATTACAGGGGGAGTAAGTCTGTTTTTATTGACCTCCAACATTCTGACTTTAACGTGCGTGTGAATTATTATCCACTTGGAGGTGGAAGTGGCACAATTCATCATTTTTATTTCGGCGAACATCTGGTGCTCGGCCGTGTTTAATCCAAAACCCCCAGAACGCAGCAACGTTCCGGTTGGTCTGGTTGGCCAACGACGCCTCCTGGTGGCAGAACTAAACCGCTGCGGTCATGTAGCAGACACACACACACACACACATAGGGACCAGGACTGCACAGAACTTTGTGGAGATATAAACTGTACCTTCACTATTTTGACCGGGCTCATGTTCATGGTCCATTTCGTCTGCCCCCTCAGGAACGGCGGTTCCTCTTCGACCAGGTCGATCTCCACGTCTTCGTCTGCGGAGGAAACGGCGGTTACGACTCACGTGACTTTCATTTTGCCAAAAACCTCGAGAACAAAGTGTCGGAACTTTACCCTCGTCTTCATCTATTTTAGGAAGGATGCCCGTCTCCTCGTCGAACTCCGGGAACTCTTCTTTAGGCAGCACGTTGGCAGCGATCATCTGAAGGAGAACATTGTTTGATCAGTTTAAACCCCGTCAGCGTGGAGCAGGCGTTGTGGTGCGTTTGATGCGATCACCTGTTTGATCTCCCATTTTTCCAGGTCCGTTATCTTGGTGAGCCGCTTGTGTTCCGTTGGGTTTTCCTCCACTTCCACTACGCTGACCTCGGCCGGCCGGTCCGGGTTCCTCAAGGTTTCGACTTTAACTCCCGCCGCGTCCAGGTTTCTTCTTCGGTTCGGGTTCAGGTCCTCCCCCGTCTCCTGGTCAACATCCTGGAGACCATAACCACAACGCGACTTAGTCGCTTCCTACAACTTCAACACAGTGTCTCTCAATGTCAATGTCTCACCTTCATGCTCAGACTGGCTTTGGTTCCAGTGAACGAAAGCACTTTGACCTTCACCCTTTGACCTCTGGCCACCACGTCAGCCACATTTGCTACGCGCCCTTCTTTGCGCAACTCCGAGACGTGCACCAGACCCTCCCAGCGTTTTCTGCAGCGACAGACGGGTTTAACGTGAGGCGGCGCAAGAAGTAAAGGACAACGTCCTGAAAAGATGAAACACAACTCTCGAACCTGAGGCCCTCCAGCTGCACGAAACAACCAAACTGCATAATGCTGCTGATTTTGCCGTTGTAGATGTCGCCCGCGCTCGGCTCGTCGGGCGGAGGCCGGTCCACGGCTGCGTCACGCCACCGGCGCTCCTCCTCCTCCTCCTCCTTGTTGTTGTTGTTGTCCGGGCTCGGTGGCCGGTCGCTCCAGCGAGACGCCCGTTTCCTTCTCCGCTTGTGGTTCGTCTCTCCGGCGCCATCTCCCGATCCCGAGCGTGACCGCTTTCGTTCGCCCTCTCTCTCCGCGCCTCCACCTCCGTCGCCGTGCAAACTCCCGTCCGACCTGAGGAGCGAAGGGGGAAAACGCAAGTCCAGTTTTCCCAAACGGCAGGAATCCACTTTCAGCATGAAGCCCTCTCTTCTCTTCTTTCCTTAAATCTGGTACCTGAGGTCAGATTTTGACCCACACACACGAGGCATGAGCGTCTCCAGCTCCTTCATGGCCGCCGCCGCCACCTGCTCGTCGTCCATGTGAGGAGGAGGAGGAGGAACCTGACGGAGAAGTGATGAACACGACATCCCCGTTAACTCCGCAAACTGCAGAACAGGACTCAGTTTAACAGAACAGTTAGGGCGTAGCTGCGGTCACGTGAGCCTCACCGTCCACACGGGGTCATCCGGTTGACATAACGCCGGGTATTTCTGCCTCAGCTTGTCCTCCTCGCTGTTCGGCTTCACCTGGGGACGATCTGCCAACACGAGGAGCGAGATTATTTCAATCCGGCTGCGAAGTGTAAATAAATAGACGAGAGACGCGCGGGTACCTTTACTGGTGGACGGCGCGGGGCGCATCGTGTGAATGAGTCGGAGTAAATTGCCGATGAAGGTGTCCTGAAACAGAACGGCGGCGGGTTCAGTGACACAAAACGAGCCTCCACGGGAAACAGGTGACCCCCCCCCCCCCCCATACAACACCTACCGTGAAGTCCGCTCCATTTTCCGTCAGGGCGGCTTTAAACGCCTCAAACGTCGGGTGTTTCTCCGCGAGGCTGACGACGAACTCGGCTGCAAAAAATGACGACAAACAAACGGCGCTCAGGCGCGCGAGCCAAACCGCACGCGCGAAACGACGACGTCACGCGACGCAACGTTACCCAGATCCTTCTCGCGCAGTCCCAGGTGATTCTCCAACTCCGTGCACACCTTGGACACCAGCGACAAATACTCCAGACGTGTGATCTCGTCCTCAGTGGACATTTCCTCTCTGGTTTGTTTGGCTCCGGCGCACCGGAAGCGCTTCTTCTTCTCCTGCTTCTTCTTCGGTTTGTTTTTTTCCGGTGACGCGTTTCCGCGCGCCCGCCGCCCCCTGCCGGCCGACAGCACACACACGTCAAAACTACTTACACAATTACTACAATTACTCCATAATAAAGTACTTGTACATTCACTTGGAGTATTTCCATTTCGAGCCACTTTATAAATCTACTCAAACACATTTAATTAGGTGATGTACTTATTCCTGTACTATGTTTTGTGGGTATTTGAGCAGACGCGTTACACAAGTATTGTTTTTATATGAAGCCTACAAGAGAAAATATGCTGCTATTTTTAACTGGCCAGTAATTCAGACATCTATATCCACAGATTACATGAAAGTGTATTAGTTCTGGATTAAGGAATATTCTGGGCAGGAGTTTTTTTGTGCTCGTCGTTTTCAAAATCTTCCCATTCAAACATGTGATTTTCGTTCATTTCTTTTGCTACTTAAAGTTAAATACAGCTGTGAGACTCTCATGGCTAAAATGTCTCTGTAGACACATAATCACCCACCTAAAGTTCACAACTAAATTAAACAGACAAATGTATTTAAAGAGGACACATCTTTATAGTTTCACTGGTAAGTATAGACAAGTGACAAAAGTCGTGCTGGATTGTAGTACAAAATCTATTGAACATATACATTCCAATGTTATGGTGTGACCCCAAAGTACTGACAAGTTGAACACAAAGGCCCCACGATGATTCAGTCAGGTCCTGACTTCTGCACAACATGTTAAAAAAAATAAACGGTCCATAGTTTTGCAGAATCTCCTCACAGGAGATTAAGTTTAAGAGTTAAGAGGAAATAACGACATGAGAGTTCCCACCAACAACCTGTCAGGTGGGGGGGGTGTACAAATTTAAAAGGAGCGACTCCGGTCACGCGCCTCCTCCGTATTTACAAAGTCATCAGCGGCGCCTGAAGGCGCGGGAGATCCTCCAGGCGTTGGGCTCCTCGTAGCGGTTGTACAGAGGCTCCAGGCGCTGCTGCTTCTTCTGCTTGCTGAGGCGCGTGGGGTCCGACACTTTGAAGAAGGCCGGGGCGAACTCCACCAGCCAGCGGGGGTCGATGGTGGTCACCTCCCGCATGTACTCCTTGGTGGTGAGCACCAGCTCGTGGTACACGACCCTGTGGAGAAGAACGGCAGGAAGTTACACAACTGTTCTTCGCTCCATTACAAAAACAGTTTGTTGTCGTGTGAAGCGAGGTGCCGGCGTACCACTCAGGCTGCCGGTTGAACAGAGCGCTGGACGGGTGGATGTAGACCACTTGCTGGTCTATCAGGGTCCTGTAGCCCTCTTGAGGATCCTTCTTGGCCGCGTTCCTGAAGAAACCGCTGCAGATGGCTTTCTGCACTCGCACTGTGGCTTTGCCGCACGACACCACATCCAGCTTGTGTCTGAAGGGACGAGAGCACGTTGGATGTTTTTCGAGAAACGAGGTCTTTAACGGAACGTTACGCTGCCGCCGTGACTCCACCGTACCTGTCCATTATACCCAGCATCTGCTTGCGGATGTCCTGGGCTCTGCGCAGCGAGCGGGCCTGGATGAAGTTCTCGTAACACCAGGGGTTGGAGAACTTGTTGTTCTTCCAGGAGTTGTAGACGGCCAGCAGGGTCAGGTGATCGCCCTCCGGCTGGTGGAACTTTGCCTTCTTCTGGTCGGCCAGGGCCTGTTTGTCCTGTACGAGAAAGATCAGAGCGAGCGAGATGAAGGTTGAAGCCTTTAAAACTCCCCCGTGTTGGACAAATTGTCTCAGCAATAAAATCACTATAAATCCTCCCTAAACCTAATGTTCATAAATATTCATAAATTGTGGACCCAGCCTGACACTCGGTCCATGAAAACATCTTCGCTCGGTCGTTACCTTGGGCCTGTAGAAGACGTTCTGCACGGACAGCATGGACACGATGGTGAGCATCTCCTCGCTGCAGCCCAGGTGGACGGACATGATCAGCATCTTACACAGCATGGGCTCCAGAGGGAACTCGGCCATCTGGAGGGACGGAGTCGCAGAAGACGACAAGATCGTTGAAAGAGGATACGAGGCGACCGACCCCGCTTGATTCGTTCATCTGGACAATAAACTCCACAAATGGAAACCGCAGAGTAAAAGCGTTTCTCACCCGCCGGCCCAGTCGTGTGAGGAGACCTTCATCATCCAGAGCTCCCAGAGTGTAGAGCTGCTCCATGGCCGTGATCAGCGTCTCCATGGGAGGAGCGTCCATGAAGTCGAAGGACAGCAGGTCGTTGATGCCCATGGCCTGGTGGAGACAGGAGACACCAGTTATTAAATTGTCTCACAGAGTTCTGTCTGACGGACTAACTGGTTTAAACCAAACAGAGATGTTCCACGTGTGTTTTCACCTTCAGAGACAGCACGGTGCTGGCCAGGTTGGTTCTCTGGATCTCGGGCACGTTGGTGGTCAGCATCTCGTCTCTGTAGGCTCTCTCCGTGTACAGCCGGTAACACTTCCCCGGGCCCGTCCTGCCGGCCCGACCGGCCCGCTGCTTGGCCTGGGCCTAACGAACAAAACCACTTTGAATACTGTGATCTGATATTTAAACCGCTGGACAGATTTTCAGTTATCACACTTCAGAAGAAAACAAATGTGGAGGTGTCGCACCTGAGAGATGGGAGTCACCACCAGCTGGTCGATACCGGTCTTTGAGTTGTAGACTTTCTGCTTGACGAAGCCCGGGTCGACCACGTAGTAGATCCCGTCGATGGTCAGAGACGTCTCTGCGATGTTTGTGGCGATGACCACCTGTGGAAATAACGGAGATCAAACTGATGTACCTGAACTCATCACGGCCGATCAAACACAACGGATTCCTCCTCCCCCGTGTTTAATGGACTGTTAAATGCAGGCACCTTCCTGCTGCCTGGGGGCGCAGGGTCAAAGATCCTGGTCTGCATCTCACTGGGCAGAGCAGAGTAAACCGGCAGGATGATGAGTTCGGGGACGTCGGGGCCCAGCGACTTCATCCGCTCGTACAGGATCTCGCAGGCGGTGTCGATCTCTTCCTGTCCGGTCAGAAACACCAGGATGTCGCCTGGACGGAGACAGAAGCGGCGTGAGAGCGCGGCGGTGAAAAGAAGGCGCGAGCGCGTCTCCCGGGTTTTAAAGCTCGTACCCGGGGGCTCGGTCAGATGGATCTGCATGACGGTGATGAGGCTGGCGTCCAGGTAGTCCGTCTCGGGCTCTTTGGTGTAGAGAACCTCCACTGGATAGGTTCTGCCGGGGATGGTGAAGATGGGCGCTTCGTAGAAGTACTGGGAGAACTTGACGGCGTCCAGCGTGGCCGACGTTACGATCAGCTTCATGTCGGTGCGTTTCTGGACCGTCTGCGACACAAACAGACGACTCAGCATCTCTTTAAACGTCTCCCCCTGCACCGCGACGGGACGCACGAGGCGTGACCTTCTCACCCACCTTCTTCAGGAGGCCGAAGAGAACGTCGGTGTGGATGGTCCTCTCGTGGGCCTCGTCCAGCATGATGATGGCGTACTGGCCCAGCTCGGAGTCGATCAGACACTCTCTGAGCAGCATACCGTCCGTCATGTACTTGATCACAGTCTCGGGGCTGGTGCAGTCCTCAAAACGGATGGTGTAGCCCACCTGGAACAACGCAGAAACAAAGAGGTGGGGCTCAGGGGCCTGAGGTGTCTGGACGTTTTAAAAACACCCGGCCGTGAAGGTCGACTCACCTCTTGTCCCAGACAGCAGCCGTACTCCTCCGACACTCTCTTTGCCACCGACATGGCGGCCACACGACGGGGCTGCGTGCAGCCGATCTTCCCCCGGGTGGTGTAACCCGCCTCCGCCAGGTACTGGGTGATCTGCGTGGTCTTGCCGGACCCGGTTTCTCCAATCACAATCAGGATCTGGTTGTCGTGAACAGCCTGTGACAGACAGAGGAGAGGACGTGGCCGCCTTTCATCTTCGTTCAGTAACAAAAAGTGAAACTCAGATTAGAAGAGCGGCAGCTGGAGCCACACTCGGCTGTTGGATATGATTCTTCGTCAGAGAAAATGAAATCTGCTCATTTACTTCTGGCAGATGTTTTCACTCAAACGTACTGCGACAGTAACATCTGCTGGGTAAAGGATGATCCCATTTTCCACAAGAGCCCACGCGAAGCGTCCCCATGAATCCCAGGAAGTGTGTGGATGCTGGACTGGGACCAACCTGAATGAGCTGCTCCTTCAGCTTGTAGATGGGCAGGCTCTCCCTCTGCTCCAGGATGGAGAGCTGCGTCTTCTTTCCGTACGACGCCTTGTTGCCGCCAAAGGCGTGTTTCTTCCACTCCGGGATGTCGTTGGGCATCATGCCGATGCCCCTCATGTTGGCCGCGATCTGCCGACCGTCGGCTGCGGGAGAAGGAGCAGACGAGCGTTTGAGGATCTCGCGGTCTGGACCGACAGACTGGGCTTATAAAGGAGGCCTCGCACGCAGCATCACAACATCGAGGTCGTTAAAGCCCAGATCATCAATATGCTAATTCCCAGCGAGCAGATGTTTTTCTGGCTCGTACACAGGTTTGATGAATCGTACTTCAGCCGCAACATCTGTGACTCAGAAATGACTTAATACGTGCGTCTAATGGATTCCTAACCGTCTGGCAGCGGGTCGACCCAGTGTTTGTTCAGCCCCATGGGGATGGAGTCCATCTCCGCCTCGCGCGCCGCCTGCTTCAGCTCGCGGCGCTCCTTCGCCAGAGCGCTCTGCATCATGGCCGCCTGGGACAGAGAGCCATCTGGATTCTGTGGACAGGAGAGCAAAGACACGGGTCGCTCTGAATGATTCATCATGTCGACGGGCGTCCTGGTGCCGCGTCGCGGCCTGAGCCAGCCCAAGAGAATCTGCCATTTTTTAATATTCTCGTAATTTCCATCCTCCCCAGATTACAGTACAAAGCGGACGCTGACTTATCGGACAGAATCTGAACAGAAACAACACGCGGTGATAACGCACCTTGACAATCTTGACGGGGCTCATGTCCATGCTCTGTTTAGTGTGTCCCCTCAGGAACGGCGGCTCCTCTTCAACCAGCTCAATCTCCAGGTCTTCATCTGAACATCAGAGTAAAACGCAGCTAATCAGTTAGCAGCCAACTCTCAGTCACATCTCACAGGACACAACACTTAGTTATAATCCAATCTCTTACCCTCTTCATCGTCCACTTTAGGAAGGATTCCGGTCTCATCATCAAAATCTGGGAACTCCTCTTTGGACAGGACGTTGGCGGCGATCATCTGTGAGGGACAGGATGAGCGTCAGTCAAATGAACCTTCACTGAAGGATCTGAAGTGTGGAGTTCACGCCCACCTGTTTGATCTCCCACTTCTCCGGGTCAGAGATTTTGGTGAGCCTCTTGCGCTCCAGGGTGTCGTCCTGCTCCAGCTCGGGGGCGTGGCCCAGGTTCAGGTTGCTGGGCCGGTCTGGATTCCTCATGGAGATCTCCTCCCCTCCGTCCGGGCCCACGTTCCTCCTCCTGTTGGGGTTCATGTCTTCTCCCGTCTCCTGGTCCACATCCTGGCAAAGAGAGGACGAGGATGTCAGGAAACTGACACGGTCATGATGAAAGGAGAACGTTGTGGTGATATTTATGATCTCTTACCTTCATGCTGAGGCTGGTCTTGGAGCCAGTGAATGACAGCACCTTGACTTTGACTCTTTGGCCTTTGCTGACAACGTCGGCCACGTTGGCCACCCGACCCTCTCTGCGCAGCTCTGAGATGTGGACCAGCCCCTCCCATCGTTTCCTGAACAACATGAACAGCAGAAAATACAGTTCAGCCCCGGTAACTTCATTTTAACGTATCATCTCCTGTACGGGGGTGAAATAAAAACCGACCTTAAACCCTCCAGCTGAACAAAGCATCCAAACTGCATGATGCTGGTGACTTTGCCGTTGTAGATGTCTCCGACAGAGGGCTCCTCCGGTGGAGGGCGGTCCACGTGTTTGTCCTTCCAGCGGTCGGAGTCTCTGTCCTGGTCTTTCCTGGGGCTGGGTGAGCGCTCGGACCAGCGGGAGGATTTGTCCCTCCTCTTGCCGCGCTCTCTGTCTCTGTCCCTGTCTCTGTCTCTGTGCCGATCGCGGTCTCTGGAGCGAGACCTGGATCTGGAACGGGATCGAGAACGATGTCTTCTCTTCCTGTCCCTCTCCCGATCCCTGTCTCGGTCTCTGTGACGGTCCCTGTCTCGGCTTCTGCTGCGACTTCGGCTGTGGCGTCTGCTCTTCTCTGATCTGCGAGTGCATATTTGTGGAGTTGCGATATTTACACACATTTAATAACATGTGACTATACAAATATAAAACTTGTTTGTTTTTTTTACATGTGCCCCACGTTACCTGCTCTTGCTGCTTTTGGAGTCCGTCCCACTGACACTGGGCATAAACATCTCCAGCTCTTTCATGGCGTCAGCTGCTACTTTGACATCATCTTCATCCAGCAGCCGCTGGAGGAATCAGCCAAACGGAAACATGAGCAACACAGCAGCTTTCATCCTTCAGACTAGCATGAGCATCAACGTTTAGGCCATAGAAACTAACGACATGTCACACAACTCCTCTCTGTTATTTGAAACACGAAGTCGGAGTCACGTACCTTTGGTGCTGGATCATTGGGTCGACAGAGTGCAGGGAACAGCTCCTTCAACTTGTCCTTTTCTGACTTCGGCTTGACCTCAGCGGCTGAAAACGGACGGATCCCTGTCGTTATTTGGACAGTAACACTAACGTGGTGGAAGACTGTGACTTCTAACGTCGTCTGACGTTTCCGGAAAGTTGAAGAAAAGATAAATTACCTTTACTTGTCGATGCTTTAGATGGCGGCCGCATCGTCTGGATGAGCCTGAGTAAATTACTGATGAGGGAATCCTACGAAGACACACACACACATATATTTTGAAACAAACAGACATTTGTCGCCGAGCTGAGGTGGCTAACTGTTAGCTTGTCTCTTCGAGGCCGCTCGCTCTCGGCGGCTAACTTACTGTGAATTCGGCTCCGTTTTGGAGCAAAAGGGCTTTGAACCCATCGAAGGCCGGTTGTTTCTCCGCGAGGTTGATGACGAACTCGGCTGCGGGACAGTGAAATGGGAAATTAACAGAGAACTGGACTTCGACGTTAGCCAAACGACACCAAACAACGAGGCTAGCGTCGCTGAGGCTGTTGCCTCACGTGCCTGCAAATCGAGTAAACGTTACAGAAAACATCCCAGAAGAAGAATTAGACGAACTCAATCCTCCTTTACAGTGATAACTGGTTTTAAGTAAGCTGTCGCAAGCTGGCTAACAACGGCTAGCTAGCGTAAGATGGCTAGCCAGCTAGCTCGCTAGTTAGCCAAACGTTTTCGGTTCCGCGCGGTCGTCGGAGCTCACACCTAAATCTTTGTCGCTTATTCCCAGATGGTTGTCGAGCTCCGTGCAGACTTTAGACACCAGAGACAAATACTCGAGCTGCGACAGCTCGTCCACGCCGCCGTCTGCCATTCTCCACGAGTCTTGTTGTTGTTCAGAGACGCTAAACGACGGCAGACATATTAGAGTACGCAACTTCCGCTTCCGTTTAAAAAAAAACCCGGAAACACGTAGAGCCGCCTTTTTTTTGCACCAACTCGCCGCACGATGGCGCTAATAATAATAAATGAACAATGCTGACAAACAAGACGCTGTTTTGAACTGATAAGGAGAAAATTAAGACAATTACTAATCAATAATCTAAATTATTCCTTTATATAATAACCGATAATGTATTGATAAAATGTGTTAAATGATAAAACACGGAAAAAACAGAAGTCAACATGACTGTTACATAAAGTGGAACAGAGGATTTCAGGTTGAGTTGGACCTTGAAGCACAAAACTACTCGGAGCAACAACACAGTGTTTTTACTGAGGGGGGAGAGTGGTTCAGTAAATCATGGCCGCAGCAGCAGATTATATTGCTTTGTATAAGCTGCCGGGGTCATGGAAATGGAATGTATAAGGTGTTTATTGTTGGGAGTACGTGCTGCTATCCTTCCTCCCCTCGTCCCAGGATAACCCCCCTGTAAAACCTCCCCGGCACATCCTCAACTCTTTGACCTGAGGTCCTATGGACCCCCTCGCCGTCCTCTTGACACATCTCCCTCTCTTCGTGTGCTGTCAGACCCCCTACCTCTAATCTCCTTATTAAATCTAATCCTCATAAACACACGTCTTATTTAACAGAGCACATAACTCCTGATCAAGAAACCTTTAGGAAATTCTTGCAACGACTGTCACGTCCGCGTAACCTCTGAGATTATGTCTGCATACATGTGTCTCTGTGCGTTACACTGGCTGAGCGCTGAAACTCCGGGAGGTCGCTTTCTTCACAAGTACGTGATCTTCTCCAAGTGAATGTGGGCTGTTTTCCCCCCAGGTATTTCTCCCCATTGTGCTGTAAAAAAAATACAGTCTGGGATGTATTAAGGTGTCGGTTCTGGGTAAAAAAAAAGTAAAAAAGTGGGCCCCCGTAAACCTTTGATCATATAGTTTATGTAGAAGCGTCGATTTAAAATAACTGCAGGCAATCAGCACCGAGAGAAACAAGATGTCGAAACAGGTGGCACCATACAGGACATATTTATTTTCCCTCCCTGAGTGCATTTGCACGTTGCTACGGATCCAATGTTCCCGGAATGACCCCCTTCCTTTCCCCTCTGCCGCCCCCCCGTGTGGTGTCGGCCTCCCGGATTATGTATACGGTATATATTTTCGATGACCTGACCGGCTCTCTCGCTCCGCCGTCCTCACCTGACCTGATTACCATGACGGCGACGGGATGGGGGAGGTGGGCGGCTGGGAGCGCTCACACTTACATAATGTATACAGAACACAGGCTGCATGTACATATCTGTCCTTGGTGCCCTTTAAAGAGTTTATACATGATTTCCATGGTGAGCGGCTACAACACAAAAGAGAGGATTAGACAGACAGAGAAATAGAGAGGAGAGGAGAATAAAAAGGAGCTACTGTTGGAGGTGATCCATGCAGGATTCTTTACAAGGAGAGAGAGTGTGTACAAAAGAGTGAAAGAGGAAAAGGGGGAGAGACAGAGGGGGGAGACATTAGTAGGCCGGCCTGTCTCCCCTGGGTCCCGGCAGTTGGATTCCTCTGCTCCACTGTCCTGGTACACATTGTACAGAGCACACATGTTCAAGTTTGTATGAAGTTATGAAGAAAAAACAAAAAACAAAAAAACCCAAAGTACAAACAGAGATGATGAAAGATGAAGACTTCTGCTAGCGGACATGTATGGAGCGCGTACAGTGCGCCATGTGCTTTTGCGTAGCTGTGGTTGCGTGCATGCGTGTAGCTATGTGCACGGGGGGGGGAGCCAGGAGGAGCGGGTTGGAAGGGAAAAGTGTGTGTGTGTGTGTGTGTGTGTGTGGTGGGGGGGCATGTCTGCAAACAGTCTTTGAGATTCGAGCTTATACTGCAATTGACAGCACAGCTGGCTGCAATGTTCTCCCGCTGCTGAGTGGAAAATTCCTGCTATGAGGGAGCATGGAGCATGAAGAGTGTGTATGTAAGAGAGCGAGGGAGGGTGTGTGTGTGTGTGTGTGTGTGTGCATGACACATAGGAGCGAGAGAGAGAGAGAGAGAGAGAGAGGAAAGAGGAGGGCGATCCGAGAAGGGGGGGGGGCTATCGTCCAAATAGCCGGCAAGGGATTGGTTGGCGCAAAAGCTGCCTTTGTGAGATCACAGCCCCCACAACAGCTTCCATCCACATGGCGGCGGGCTTCATGTGAGAAGATCCACCCTGCCTATACAAAAATTAAATTAAATTAAATTAAAAAAAACATATTGTAAAGGAAGTGCAGCCATCAAGTCAGTAACTTCACACTGACTCTCCCCAGCCAGACGCTCGTCTGGACGAGTCGCAGCGGGTCATTCGCTCGTCACGTGAGTCTTCATGCACCTGCAGTTACGACCGCTGAAGGTGACGGTGACAAATCACCGCGATTTGCAAGTCACCTCTAACATCGACCTTGACGCGACGCAAAATATACGTGACCGCAATGGTTACACGCAACTTTCTATCCTGCAGCTTCTTCTTGTTTTCTGTGCTAAAACTAAACGTTAGCTTTTTTTTTTTTTTTTTCTTCTATTAATGGCTCAAACGGCCACGTGTAATGTGGAAAAGCGCCACTGGTGCTGAGACGCCACCACAGAATTACCAGGCAACTCGTTTTAACCATTTAAGCGTCTCATCAACCAGGTTTAGAGCAGGAAGGGGAAGTTGTCGCCGTTAAATAAACCAGCTGGTGGAGCAGCTGGTGGAGGCGGCAAAGCAGCCACACAGATAAATATTTCCTGTTTGAGTCGGTGGAGATGAAACAGAGAAAAACGGAGAGCGAACAAATATTTCGTCAGGCGATCAGAAAAACGGACGCTAGCGCCGCCTCGTTGTCGTTTTGGCGCAGGCAGCTGTTCGCTAAAAGATTAGCACGTGCGCCGCAGCGAATAATGCGCTTTCACATTTGACCACCAGATGGCGCTACACTGCCAGACTGGACGTTTGCGGCGGGACCTGTCCCGTCACTGCACACCTGGACTCCACATTAGCATTTCATGTGTTCTCCTGCCTCAGGTCAGACGCCTCAACCTGAAATCGTCATCTCTGCTTTTTTTAAAAAAATTTTTTGCCTCACAATGTTTTTTGGAAAGACGCATCACTCCATATTTGTAGCATCTGACTTTAAGTTGTCACAAGGGAGCTGATGACAGGCTTTTCCACAATTTGCTGAGCTGCCGGGCCGCTAGCTCTAATCCAAATTGCCAGGACTTGCAGCCGAAGCACGGCTCGTAAAAACCCGTGACACGAGGATTTACAAGGGAGGTGTAATAATGTTCAGTAAAACAGAACAGACCGGAGTCCGCTGAGGGTCAATAGCACATTGTCAGCACAGATCCACTGAGGCAAACAAACGTTTTGCTTTTCCTTTTTTTTTTTGGCGCGCGGGCTAACGGCCTCCCAAACTGCAGAGTGAAGAATTAGCGTCCCCGGCCCTCGCGACCAGCTGTCTCTCGGCGGGGGAAACCTCGCAGCAGTCGCAGAGAGAGAGAGAGAGAGAGAGAGAGAGAGACATCCGATTCGATCTGTCAATAAGTCGCGCAGGATGTGCCGCGACACGAGCCGATGAACTGAGCAGCGCCGTCAGCGCCCGTCTCCCCCGCGCTGACGCTGATTCGACCGGACAAACCTCGTTTACTCCTCGTTTGGGCCATTATCTCAGGCCGCCGACTCCGACATCCATCTGCTGCGTGCGAGCGGGAAAAAAAACTCAAAACAAAACACTGTTTTTCAATTATGCAAAGAGTTGTGGACAAAGGGGAGGTGCTCGCACAACGCTGGCAAAACACAACCATCCCAAATCTAAGTACGGGATTAAGTGCTCATCTTGGATTATGGTACATGGGGACATTTACATTTTTATCATTACTGAAACCTGCATCAGGAGCACGACGGACATGACAAAGAGACAATGAGGTGGTTTTGTTGTTGTTTTTTTCTTCGTTGGTTTAATTTATTAGTCCATGAACGAAAAGCTTCCAGCACAAAGCGGCGCAGGCCGGAGGACTGAGGGGCCAATAACAGACCAAAGAGCCAGTGAGATGTAAATTTAGTCACATATTTATTACATAAATATATAGTAAAATAGACCAGCGACAATTACCATAAAAATATCTTCCTTTAAAACCCTGACCATAAACAAAGATTTGAAAATCACACATTGACATTTACAAACATGCTGATTGTCTGGACCTGTCACAAGCAGCCCACCACAAAAAAAAAAAAAAAAAAAAAAAAAAAAAACCTGACATCACACCACTCACTGGACTCTGATGGGAGGGGGGGGGGGGGGACAGGTCCAGGTGAGGAGGGGTGTGTGTGTGTGTGTGTGTGTGTGTGTGTGTGAGAGAGAGATCACAGTAGATATTCGGAGGTTTCCTGCGTGTGTTTGCGTTAACTTGAAAGACGGCAGAGACGACTGTGTGTGTGTGTGTGTGTGTGTGTGTGTGTGTCTTGCATGTTGGCGTTTGCCCCCCCGTGTGCGTCGCGGGAGCGAGTCCTGAACGTCGACGGCGTCCGAGAGGTGACAAACAGCGCAAAGAACGGAAACCCGGGCCGTAAAATGACTTCCTGTCGTGTGGTTGGCGCCGCGCCGCGCTTCAGGAGGCTGGGGGTTTGGAGTTTCAGGGCGGTTTCCGTGGTAACAGAGAGGTGAACCTGCACTCAGTGTATTCCCCTGAAGATATCCCACTCTTTGTACAGTGAATGGCCGTGTGTGTGTGTGTGTGTGTGTGTGTGTCTGCATACTGTGTACTCACATATTCTGGGTTAGCATGTGCTGCACCTGCAAACTCTGTTAAACTGTACACTGCGAGCACAAATGTTATTATTTTTTAATTTCCATCTGGATTTTATTCCCTTTGGCTTCCCCTTCTCTCTCTGGAGATCTTCCTTCAGTACATCACAGCCCAGTTCTGATCCAGGACCGAGATACGTACACGACCTGGATTATTTCAGCCACTGAACCGGCTCAAAAACTTCACGATGGTGGAAACAAACTGCGTGGATGCTGAGCAACGTCCTCAGACAGCGGCGGGCCAACGCAAAGTCACACCAGCTGTTTTCCAACAACGATTCTCACCAAGAAAAAAAAACGAAAATCGCTGTTAAATCGTGAAGCTAAAAGTTGGAATTGTTTAATTTAATTGAACTGATGAAGTTTCAGAGCTGTCGAGTGGCTGAAACGTACATGCAGCGGGAGTCCCGGATCAGGACCGGCAGCTCGGGACACGCCCGGTGTAAAAGTTTGCACGTGGAGCTTTGACAACAGGGTCGACACACTTTGACCGACATAACAAAACACGTCTTATCCCGTCTTTGGCACCTTTTCCCATCTATCCCTGACCCCGACCGGACGGGTCGTGACCCCTGAGCGTCTGCAGAACACGTGGCAGATTTCCCAGCAGCCTCTGCAGTCACAGTGAAGCAAAGGAGTGATACAAAAGTAAGAAAAGTAGTTGTATTAGCTGTTGTAGTGAAGAGTTTTTTTTTTTTTATAGCTCGTTTTGCATGTTAAGTTTTTATGTTTTGTAAAACATCTACTGCTGGCTTAAAGTGGTGAAGTTGTGTTACGTGTTTCCAGAGTCATAAATATTCTGAGAGAGAAAAAAAAAGGACAGACAAACCCAAAAAAAAAAAAAAAGAAACAACACACAACTGGAAAGTGAACCCCCGAGATTAGGTGATTTGTTGGTTGAACGCAGCGTCCGGACCTTAATCCCGACACGTGTGTGAAGCCGCACACGGTCCCGTCATTCATTCATTCATCGCCGTGTCCACCTGCTCATGGAAACACTGGTCCAGACCAGACAGAACCTCTGCCGAGCCCAGTCTGTGTGTGTGTGTGTGTGTGTTTTTTTAAAGAACACACAGGTAAACTTTCTGTACATGCGGCACTTCCTGCTGTCGACGACGTGAGTGAAAAGGCGACGTGCTGGTGCTGGAGAAAGTGGTTCGGACCCGATTTGATCCCTTTCTTTAGGTTCGGAGGGCGTCGGAGCGGAGAGCACGTCCTCCCGGGTTTGCATACGTTTGTGTGTGTGTGTGTGTGTGTGTGTGTGGGTGTGGGGGGGGCAGCGTAGACATGGAGGGAGGGGTGTGTGTGTGGGGGGGAGCACCCTTTGAGGCCCGGCGTCATCAAACCTGAGCGGTTCTGAACCAACTCAAAACCTTTTTTTTTTTTTTTTTTTCCAACCTGACAAACGTTTGCATATTCAAATCTCCCCGCACAGTTCAAGTAATCCCTCTAATCTAATCCCATCTATATCTCCGATTGATAAGACTATGAATAAATGAGCTCTTTTGCGTACATTCTTAAGCTGTCTAGGCATTTGATTCACCCCCCCCACCCCCCGCTTACAAAAAAAATCTATAAATCTCCTCGCAGATAGTCTGAGCAGCACAACACCACCAGCAGGGTGGGGGTGGGGTTATCTCCTGATCAATACCTGTCTCTATTGACACGGCACAGAGTCACAATTTCAAATAATCCTCCAATCCAGCAGATTTGGCACTTTGTTCTCTAAACTGTTCACGCTGCTCTGCTAATGTGGCTGCAAAGGGGTGGAGGAGGTGGTGGAGGAGGTGGAGGAGGTGGAGGAGGTGGTGGGGGCACATTGGATTAGACTCCGACATTTAATACTGTGTGTGTGTGTGTGTGTGTGTGTCTGTGTGTGTAGTGTTACTCCCGCAGGACTCTCCAACCACTAACTCACTCTTTACCAGAGGTCTTACTCTAATCATAATAAAGATGATCCTGTGGTGCTGTGTGCAACACAACACCAACAGAGGAGGGTGTGTGTGTGTGTGTGTGTGTGTGTGTGTGTGTGTGTGTGTGTGTGTGTGTGTGTGTGTGGGGGGGGGTGCAAAAACAATCAATAAGGCCATGGTTTGGAAAGCTCTGACCTGCAGTAATCTGCAGCCTTTTGTTTGTGGGAATCGCTGCAGCTTTTCTTTTGATAAATGACCCACTCTGGCAAATCCAGGTTTCATCTCCTCAAACCCCAACCTCCCTCGCCAAACTCCTCCCCACCCCCCGCCCCCACCCACCCCCCCACCCCCCCCCCCCACCCGCCCGCCTGCTCCGTAAGCCGGCCGAACACAACACTAGTTACATTCTTCAACGGGGAATAACACAAGTGCACGACAGGACTCTGTTTCACAGACTTCTGTCACCAACCGCGGCCTGAAAAGGTGCTTTTTGTTTGGGGTGTGTGTGTGTGTGTGTGTGTGTGTGTGTGTCTGTGTGTGTGGGGGGGGTTAAGCAAAGCAGGTCAATCAGAAATCAGCGTTCGCACACACACACACACACACACACACCAAACACAGTTCTCCCACAGCGACAGTATGTACATCACGAAGTTTCAACTGTAAGCACAGTGAAGTAGAACACACACACACACACACACACACACACACACACACACACCCCTTACTACTGTATATATGTACAACGTCAGCCGACTGGGGGGGGGGGCAGGGTATCACTGCTGCTGCTGACACTTTGACCGTAAAGGGAGAAAGAGCGAACCGCCACCGCCGCCGCCACACGTGTTTATGGGAAAACGCCGATTTGTTCCCGCGGCCGCAGCTGGACTCGTGAGCGGTGGGACGACGTTCCGACGGGAATAAACAAGAGATCGGGAAAGGAAAAAAATAAAAAATGTTCGGGAGGATTGTGAACGAGAAGAAGTCAGTTGGAAGGTGAAGATGGCGACGACGAGGACGATGTTCAAATTTTGACTTTTCGCGTCTAAAACTGTGAGTTTTGTTTTGGTCATGAGACGCGAGCGAGCAACATGACGTCAAAAATGTGAGGTAAAAAAATAAAAAGCCAAAATTTTAACAGCATCTCGTTTCATTTAGATTAAGAAATTTAGTTAATTTAATTTCTTAAAATTTAATTGAGAAATTTACATTTTCTTCAAATTTGGTGATTCCGAACATTTTGTCTTATTTTTATTTTTCCTTTCTCTGGAGGGAACGACGTCCACGTGCGTTTTTTTTTTTCATACGTGATCTTTACGTGCTGTCGGATGGCTCCACCCCTTTTTTTTCACAGGACAAGAATTTAAAAAATAAAAAAAAATTAAAAAAGGTACATTGGTGATTGTGAAGACAAAAAAAAGATGAGCTAACAATGGTTTTTCGTCTAAGGTTCATCATCATTTATTAGAAAATGTTCTTTTACCTGAGAGAATCCTTCAATAGCTTCCTTTACCCAGAGGGTGGTGTGCTCGTGCACGTGCATGTGTGTGTGTGAGCGTGCACGTGTGTCAGGGTGATGATGCGCTCTTGTTTTTTTTTTTTTTTTAATTTGTTTTGTATTTTTGGAAACAACGACGACGGGATTTTTCAGAATTTCATAGAAAAGGTTCATTCACTCTTATTGCACTTCATTAAAAAACAAGTGTAAACTTTTTCTTTCTTTTTTTTCTTGGGTTAAACTAATTTTAAAAAAACCATTAAATGGTGCAAAAGGCATTTGGCTTGGGTGCAATTTATATATATATATATTATATATATATATATATTTTATTTTCATTTAGTCGCAGTTTTCACCAAAGATTATTCCACCTCGTCGTGGATTGGTTTGGGCCGTTCAAAGTGCTTTTTTAAAAATAAATGTAAGTGCTCAAGTTTAAGTGATGGGTCGGCAGGTTGTGGGTGTTCATCACCAGTTGGGGTGGGTGGGGGTGGGTGGGGTTAATGCTACGTCCCACGGATGACACCCACCACCCAGAAAACTGTTAAACTTTACATTAACTGGTCGCCGGGTAGAAAATAATTAAAGCTTCACACGTATATTGCAGAAGTTTTTTTTTAAGTTGAAGGGGTTAAAATGTGGGCGTCGGGTCGAGCAGCACCAGGACCCGCACGTGCACGCACGCACCTGCAGGCAGACACACACACACACACACACACACACACACACACACACACACACACACACGCACGCACACACACCGCTTTCTGAGCACTTTACAAAAACAAAACAAAACACAGCACAATCTCGTAGAGTCCCCCCAACCCCCCCGAGCCCCCGGGTCGAGCCGGGCGGTCCGGACCATCGGCCCACGCAAAGTAGCAAAGGTCGTTCAGGTCAAGCGAGGGGGGGTGGGGGGGGGGGGGGGGGGGCTGGACTGCGCCAGAGGAACCGGGTCACTGCTGCTGCTGCTGCTGCTGCTGTTACACTGAGCTCGTGTTTTTGGAGGGAAAATTTGCATAGACGTCTTGCTACTTGCATGTTTTCACAAACTCTACATTTGGCATGGAGATGGGTGGGGGTGGTGGTGGTGGTGGTGGTGGGAGGGGCAACCATAAACCCCCCCCCCCCCAAAAAAAAAAAAAAAAAAACAAAAAAAAACAAAAAAAAGAAAATCACAGACTTGTCCAATGTGTCAACATGTGAGAATAAACCAGGATCATAATATTTATGGAGGGAGGGGCTTTAGATGGTGGGTGGGTCGAGGGGCGTGGCTAAGGTCAGGTGGACAAAATGGGCGGGGTCAATTTGGACTCTTCCTACTACAACGTCAGCTGACATTCAAGAGATGAACCTGATTACGTGCGTTCCTCCTCCACCCCCTCCTCCTCCATCACACCACCCCCCCCACGTGGAAAGAGCTGAATGTGATTCCACAGGTAAACACACACACACACACACACACACACACACACGCTGAGCCTGTCATACGAGGACGTGAAGGGATCAAACATGAGGAGGCACAGGGTTCATGACTGATGGAGCTGCATGCATGTGAGAGAGCGCGCACACACTCGCACACACACACACACACACACACACACACACACACACACACACACACACACACACACACACACACACACACACACGTAACAAGCATTACACTTTACATTTGCTGTTTTTTTTTACATGACAGTGGGATGGAGCGGTTCAGTTCACTCTGCTGCGATAAATCTCGAGTGTTGCATGTTTTTGTTTGTCGTTTTTTTTGTATATTTACATCCTTGGTTATGGCCAAAAGAAAAAAGTAAAATGAAAAATAAACTAAAAAAAAAAGAGAAAACACATACAAAAATACATAAACGTAGTATTGCACCTTGCAGATGGGCAATATATATATATATATACTTATGGATATATATATACTCTCAGGTTTGTTGGTTGTTGTGTAACCTCTGTGTGTGACACCACGATCCGTTCTGCTGGTGTGTGGAAGTTTTTTTTTTTTTTTTTTTTAGGTTGCCGGGCTCCAGCCCCCCCCCATCAGCTACATTCAAAAAAATACCAGAAAACACTCAGCCAATCACGAGAAAGCGGCGGCGGCCCGTCTCGTGAGCTCTACTGATGCGTACGCACGAGCACATATTATCTCAACATATACATTTTCTTTTTTTTTTTTTTTTAAATCTATATATGCAACTTTCACATGTGCCTGCAGACACGCCTCCTCCCGAGCTCCTTTGAGTTTTGTGTTGTGTGAGGTATGACAAGATTGTGTTTCAGTTTAGTTCTCTTTTTTTTTTTTTTTGTATTTTTCCATTTTCTGTTGCGTTATTTTTTTTTCCTCCAAAATTGTATTTCATTAAAAAAAAAAACCCGACAATATATATATATATATATAAAAAAAAGAAGAAATTCCTGTTTTGTTGGTTGTAAGTTCCTCCCGGTGAGAGGGGGACGGACAGACTGGACAGACGCACAAACAGATCAGTTGGCTTATCAACACAAAACTAGAGATGTGAAAAAGAAGTGAAATATTTTCTATGTTACACTGCACGCATGGTCAGAAAGTGACTACAGCTGGTTTTTTCTTTTTTTTCTTTTTTTTCCCTCTTTTACACAGAGCAGTTTAAGTGTCAAAAAACCAACGGGAAAAAAAAAACAAAACAAAAATAAGAAAATTATAAAATGAAAAATCTCCAATAATTTTATTCAGGAGTCTTTTTTTTTAAAGTCATCTCTTTTCATTTTTGTTTTATGGATTTATAATCATTTCATATATCTTTTTTTTTTTTTTCTTAATCTAAAATCAGAAGGTAAAGCAGCATGATAACCCCCGACCGTCACGCACGCACACACACACACACACACACACACACACACACACACACACACACCAGTCAGCTCACGACAACAGAGGATGTCAGTGTTTGTTTGTTTTCAGTTCTTTTACAAAGACGTGTTGGAATTCCAAACCTGCATCTGTGGAATGGATCGCTTCCCGATCCGCACCGCGTGGAGCTGAGGGTGGTGGGGGTCAAAGGGGGGAGGGGGGGGGCATCAGCTGGCGTGGGGAGCAGAGGTGGAGGTGGTGGTGGTGGTGGGGGAGGGGGGGTTGAAGGGCTGCAGGTATTCCTACGTCTCCCCCCCTTTCCTCCGAGTGTTCGTCGACATCGTCTTTGCCCCGTCCCACCTTTCCTCCCCCTGGCGTTCCCGGCGCTCGTTCACATTCATTCGCTCTGGAAGGGCGGTCCTGGCCTGAGCCTTGTCTCACAAGGGACAGGCCTCCATCCCAATGTGGTGTCAGTGAGGGGGGTGACCCCCACCCGGTGGGTGAGCTAGCTAAGGGGGGGGGGTGATGATGAAAGGGCGGCTGTTTGGAGGAGGGACTCCCGCTTGGAAATGTCACCGTAGAGTATGGGGGGGTGGGTGGGGGTGAGGGGGTGGAGGCTGCTGCAGGAAGGATGAGGGGAGGTGTAAGTGCTACGCAGCCCCCCCCCCTCCACCTCTTTCTTTCTCCGCCCAGGGTGGGGTGGGTGCTGTTGGTCTAATACTGCAACAGGACAGGTTTGGGTCTGAGCCCACTGCGCCTCTGTCACACAGAGGTTGGGGAGGGGGCTGGGTAGGGGTGCTGCAGTAGTGCAAAAGCTCCCAGCAGCCTGGCTGGGTGGGGGCCGTTGTCGCGGTAGCGGGGTGCAATTCAGTCTGAGCTAGGCTCCGCAACGAGGTTGGGGTGGGGCAGGTTGGGGCGGGGCCAGGGGCGGAGCCCCAGCCTGCGAGGGGGTGGGGTTTCTCCACCCGAACCGCAGCTCGTCCTCAGTCTCTCCTCCTGCTCGCCCTCTCGTCATCAGAGTGGTCGACCCGGGTCCGCTCGGCTCGGCCCCCGGGATTGGAATGAACGGAGCGGGCTTCTCTTTGTCCAATCACGCGCGGCGCTCCACGAAGATCCGCCGCGGGAATCAGTCACGTGACCTCCCCGCTGTAGTGGTGAGCGTCGGCGAAGCGCGCGCGACCCAAAGAGATGTCGCTGTGCGCGAGACCCGGCGTCCTCGGGGTTTTCAGTCTCTCTCTCCGTCAGGTGGGGGCGTCAGGTGGGGCGTCAGGTGGGGGCGTCAGCTGGGCTGCCCCCCCGGCGCCGTCCTCCGCTGCGAGTTCTGTTTTGACAGAAACGCGTAAAATCCAAAATTTCAAAACGATGACACTTGGTCCCAGACAACAAAACAAAAAAAAAAAAAAAGAGCGACGGGTCCCGTTCCCCCGGCGCCGGGAGAACCCTCCGGGAGGGGGGGGGGTGGGGGGTGGGGGGTCAGGGTGGGGGGGGGGGATGGCCGGCCCTCCTGTCTTCAGTGGTATTTCATTTCAACCAAGTGATAGCACTGAGGGTGTGTGTGTGTGTGTGCGCTGCTGTTTCTTGCGTGTGCAGCGTTAAAAAAAAACAACAACAAAAAAAACAAACGCACGCACACGTGCGCGCTTCCCTACACAACTCGACCGGTGTGTGTGTGTGTGTGTGTGTGTGTGTGTGTGTGTGTGTCTGCGTGCAGCCATGTGTCCGCAGAGGTGAGGTAGTGCCTGACACCACAGTTGGGGGGGGCAGTTATTGCTGCCCCAGCCTGGGTGTGTGTGTGTGTGTGTGTGTGTGTGTGTGTGTGTGTGTGTCCACGTTGAGGTAAATGGTAGCCTTCTTGGCGTTTTTGCCTGCTCTCAGTGACGCCCCCCCCCAAAAACAACAACAACAATAACAACAAAAATAAAGAACAACAAAGAGAGAGAAAATTAAAAAAAGGCAAATGTGTATGGAAGCCTGGAGGGGCCACGCTGAGCTGAGTCCGTGAGGAGGGGGACTCACTGTACAAACTGTACGCCGCCGTGCAGCGCGTACAGTAAAATGAGGCATTTGCGTTACTCTGAGGTGATGTGTGTTGTTTTTTTTTTCTCTATAATGTGTAGACATGTTTGTGTGTGTGTGCGTCGAGCTTCGCCGTCCTGCCCCAACCCCCCCACCTTAATTGTCATTCATAGGACGCGAGCACGGGCAGTGACTCGGCAAGTCTGCTCATATGTGTGTGTGTGTGTGTGTGTGTGTGTGTGTCACAGGAGCCGGTCCGATGACAAAAAAAAAAACTGAAGGTAGATATGGAGCCATGGTCTGCACGTTTTGTTTTTCTTCTTCTTCCCAAAGGTAGACGACACAACTTCATCAGAGTGGAGTAGCCTTGTATAAATATAGCACCGGTTTCACTGGGATCCAAGAAGAAGACGAAGACGACGCGAAGATGAAGAAGATGAAGAAGATGAAGAAGAAGCTCTGGAAAAACAGCTGGAACGGCTCAGATTGAGTCGACGCGCCAGGATCGTAAAGCGTCTACTGAAATGTCAATGTGCAGTGTTTGCTGATCATTATTATTATTATTATTATTATTATTATTAATATTACGTGTGTGTGTGTGTGTGTGTGTGTGAGAGAATCGCTGCCTTAAACACAGGAGTAATACTGAGAGATGCTGTCCAGCTGTGGAGCCGGGGTTCAAAAAACATCTGTAAATCTGTGATCCGCTACGAAGAACCAGAGAGTCGGGTGGTGTGTGTGTGTGTGTGTGTGTGTGTGTGTGTGTGTGTGTTGGCAAATGGCTACAACTCTTGCTCGATAAGACATCATGCTCAGACAGAAGGGCCCCCACGCAGATTAAAAAAAAAAAAAAAGTGGGTGGGGGGGGTGGAGGAGACGGTTTTTGTTTGTTCGGAGAAAACACAAAGCTCCTCCTGCTCGCTCGACCCTCCCGCTGCTGGTGTGTTGTCGTCGCCGCCGCCGCCGCCGTTCGCTCCGAAATGCGACGTCGTCCTTCCGACGCGAAACCCCGCAACCCCACCCACCCCCACCCGCCGGAAAACTCTTCCCGTCTTCACACCTCCTGGTCCTCGAAGACCTCCAGGAAGAGCGGGGGGAAGAGTTCGTTGGGGCACTCCACCTTCATGTGGAGGAAGCGGCTGGCGTGGCACGCCCCGATCATGCGCAGGTCCGTCACCTTCATCAGCAGCTTGGGCCAGAAGTGGGGAATGTTGTGCTTGCGGTAGTTGATGTAGTGCTCGAACGCCAGCAGGTACGTCTCCTGGCACTTCTCGATCTTGTCCATGCAGGTCAGGCCAGAGCGGTCTGTGGGGGGTCGGGGGTCAGTCACCTATCAATAATCAATCGATCGATCAATCAATCAATAAAAAATGGACGTAGCTTCCTGGTCTTTAAGTGAACCCGTCTTCTCCTGAACGACCACCAGGGGGCAGTTTGTACAGGAAGTCAATGAGAAAATGGATTTTTATTATGATGTCATTTTTCATACGTTTTCATCCATTTGGAGGAGAAAAGACCAGGAAGTGGAGGTGGTTTCAGGGGGCGGGGCTACACTGCGATTGACAGGTAGCCCGGCGACCCGCCGACCTGGTCCATTATGTATCGTTCTCAGCGGTCAGCTCCACCCTGTTGTCCAAATATGGTCACGTCCGGTTTTAAAAAACCCCAAAGATGGCTGCGGCTCAAACTGGTGACATCACAGAAGCTACGTCCATTTTTTTTTTCTCCCCCTCCTTATGACCTACGCCTACGCGACTACCTGAGCTCATGAGCAGCACGGCCTGCAGCAGCGCCACCTCCGTGTCATCCAGGTTGAACTGCGCCAGGCTCTTGCCCAGGTCGAAGATGGCGTCCGACACCACGCCCAGGCCGCCGTTCTTCAGCTGCTCGCGCTTCACGGCCATCTCGCCGCTCAGCGTCAGCGTCTCGCTCTCGGGGTCGTAGCGCATGGCGGCGCGCAGCGACATGATCTCCATGCAGCAGCCCTTCAGCAGGATGATCTGGTCTTCACAAGGCAGCTGGGAAACAAAGTTTGAGCGTAATTCGATGTGCCGAGGAAAAAAAAAAACAAAAAAAAAAACACAAAACCAGACGATTTCACGAAATGGAAAAATTTTGGGGCAGTAAAAAAAAATAATCTGATTAACATTTTGAAGCTGCGCGGTTTAAATTTGATCAGTTTTAAATCTGATTGTGTCCGAACAAATCTGGTCTTTGTTTCTGCGTCTTGTCATGTTTCTAACTTACAAAAAAAAAAACTTTATTCGTACTGTAATTTACAAACCAGTATTAAAAAAAAAAAAGCTTCGGGCTGGAAACAAAACCAGAACCGAAGCTGCTTCTTCCCCGTTTCTCCTGCGTGACCTGGAAGCCCGCGGGCTCCGGACCCACCTCAACGTATAGATGACATCACAGACGGGCGTCATTTTCAGGAAATGGAAAAGTGGGGGTGGGGGGTGGGGGGGTGGGGGTTTAGATTCAGGAGCAGCTCTGGACACCCAATCTCATAGGATAATTCCAGTTTATTATATCCTGTCTGACTCCGTGTTTTTACTGGAACGTGGTATTCCCAGATCCCGCTCTTCACGGGGAAAGAGAGAGAGACCGGGTGAGTTCGAATGATGGCACAGGAGGAGGAGGAGGAGGAGGAGGAGGAGGAGGGGGAGGGGGAGGAGGAGGAGGAGGAGGGGGAGGAGGAGCAGCACAGACGTGGAACAGAGGAACGTGAAGACGAGATGAAGCGAGGCGCACCGATGAACACAGATTCTGTCTAACGGGTCCTGATTTACATGGATATTAGTAGAACCTGCGGGCCGAACCTGGTCTGACGGAATCTGGATTAACAGGGCTGGATTAAACCTCTCACCTTAATGTTGTCTATTATCGCGCGGGCCTGTCGACCGCTCAGTGGATTAATTGGCGGGCGGGGTCCTTAAAGTAAATGCTCATGATGCAATTACTGCCACCGGGGGGGCTCACACCCCGGGCCCATTTCATCAGATTAAAAAAAAGGCTCCTTTTCATAACGTGATTTATTATATTGGGAATAAAAGATTACACATTAAACGGGACGGCTGATTATCTGCGTCGGCGGCTGGAATACTAAAACCGCGTCCCTCAAATTAAGAGAGCATCCGGCTGCAACGGGTGTGTGTGTGTGTGTGTCTGTGTGTGTGGGTGTGTGTGTGTGTGTGTGTGTGGGGCGTGAACGGCGGCATCCATCACAATCGTGCGATTTGTGCAATAACGGAACAATCGGAATAAATCTTTGCTTTAAAATATGCTGATTGAAAAAGCGTGATTAATGCCCTCGAACGCACGGCCGATGGATTACAGTTACAACAGTCCCTCCCCTGTAATTCATTACACGGCAGACGGCACACACACACACACACACACACACACACACACACACACACACACGCATGCAGCGTGACAGGAAATATGATTACACGCCGCTAATTAAGGCAGAACGACTGAGGCAGCTCCTCCTGCGTTCATCTCGCTGCAGAAATATGTAGATGATGTTTGGTTTGATCCAGAAGAATCTTAACCTTGTGTGTGTGTGTGTGTGTGTGTGTGTGTGTGTGTGTGTGTGTGTGTGTGTGTGTGTGTGTGTGCACTCACCTCAGAGAACATGGGCAGTTTTTTGGCAAAGTCGACGACGCGGGTGATGGCGGGAGTGATGATCTTGGTGAACTCGCTGAAGGCCTCCAGGTCCACCTTGTCTCCGTCCGACGTCGGGGCGACCGGGGACTGGCCGATCTTGTCCGGCTGCGGGTCGGAAGAACAAAGAACGTGAGCGGCGGATTAGCAAACTACGGGAATTAGGAACGGGATTAGAGGCGGGCGAGGAGACGAGGAGGCGGCCGAGTCGCGCCCCGGGCGGGATTAGGGGGGAAAACCAAAGTGGTCGGAAATTTTAATAATGGTTGACGACATTCCTGTGAAAAAAAAAAAAAAGATGAAAATCAATAACGCTAAGTGTCGCCGGACACGTCGCCCAAGAAGGAAACACGCCGCGGGAAAGTTTTTTTGATCCCGAGAAAAAGGCCGTAAATCGCTTGAGCTCCGGAGGGAATTAAAGGAGAGTGCAAGGGGAGCGCAGGAACGGCGGGAGTTAGCATGGGCGTGTCCTCGCCGCCGCCGAGCAGCGGGGAATAAAACGAGATTAGAGAAGGATCGATAAGAGCGGCGGAGGAAGCGGCGCGCTCTCTAAACGAGTTTGGGCGCTTCCTGCTCCCCTCGGCAGAGACGAATTAAAGCCGATCCATCAGATAAGGACACGCAGATCACGCCGCGTCCGAAGGAGCGGGACGCGTCAGCAGACAGATAGCGGCAACGGTGGCCCGGCGACGACGAAAAATAAGGTTTCGCGAGCGAGTATCGGGGCTGGAGGATAAACGTGATGAGATAAAAGCGTGGGAAGGATCGCCTCGCACGCGGCGCCATCAGTCACGGCCCGGCGGGGGAAAGAAAAAGATTGCGTAAATCCTCGCGAGCTTTCGCCGAGGGGGCCGAGCAATTACGGAAAGTTTTAAATAATTGGAATAACAACCGTGACGGACTGCCGCTCCTGTCAGGCGCGAGCCAAAACAAAGCATCGCTTTC
>JAFBJZ010000604.1:485000-492500 GCA_016785225.1 Psettodes erumei | reverse complement strand
TCCGTTCTTGACAGCGCTCGCAAACTGAATCCAAGCAGCGACACACACACACACACACACACACACACACACGCACACACACACACACACACACACCAAAACAACTCTAATAATTAGGGAGCACGTGGGAAAACCTAACAACAACAGAGGAAACACAATGAGGCGGGCCGCTCTGACACGACTGAAGTGTACACAACATGCACACGTGCGTACACACAGACACACACACACACACACACACACACACACACACACACACACACACACACACACACACACACACACACACACACACAACACACACACACACACACCTGCAGCTACGCTGACACATGTGAGAGGCACGTGAAGCACAGCTGGGAACTCTGAAGGGAATCATCAGCGCGTTTTATTTTTTTTCACAGCACCGCCCGCTCCAGCAACTTCCTTTAAATATTCCCGCCCGCCCGCTCCTCGCCCTCCGCCGGGTCGGGATCTGGGTCGGGGTCTGGGTCGGATCTTGAGCAGAACTCGGGCCCGGTGCAGGGACACACATGTTTTTTTTTCCCCTGCAGCTTAATGAGGAGATTGTAAACAAAGTGGACTCCTCTGGTCCCCATCAAGGATCAAAAGGTCCAACCCAAGTTGTCGTGCTTCTGATGTGCGTCCCGGAGGGGGGGGGGCAAAACAACAGGACCCACCCCCCCCCCCCACACCCACACCCCCACCCCACCCGACGGGGGTGGGGGCTCTAACGATGCTCCATTCATCATAACGGCTGACGTAGCGGCAGGGTTTGATCGGGTTCCTTTCTTCCGAGAGACCCGTGTTTTCCCCTCATCTGTTGTGTTTTCACACACACACACACACACACACACACACACACACACACACACACACACACACAGGTGAGGCACAAACACAATTCACAGCACACAAACACAACTCTTGCGACGACATCTTGACAAACGCTCGCCGGGCGCAGATGAAAACGTGGCGCGTGCATAATTGATTTTTTTCTTCTTCTCTTCTTTTTTTTTGATGGAATGTGAGTTTTGTTTTCTTCTTCTTCCCTGCAGGTCGGGGCAGGACGGCGAACATCCAGCTGTCAAACACACACCTCTAAAAACACACGGCTCTCGACAACAACAACAAAAAAAAAAAAAAACACGCACATCCTGTACTTTCTCCCCACCGCACGCTTCCCGCGGCGACACGTGCCGTGCGGAAACGAAATCCAGAAAGCGGAGCCACAAAAAGATGAGACGCGGGGTGTGTGTGCGTGTGTGTGTGTGTGTGTGTGTGTGTGTGTGTGTGTGTGTGTGTGTGTGTGTGTGTGTGTGTGTGTGTGTGCGTGTTGTGTCGAGCGTCCTCAAACATAACTCCCCTGTAAGCCGCTGCACTTAAAGGATAAAGTCGGGAGTTATTCCGAATCTTTCTCGCGGTCGACGAATCCTGCGAGAGGTAAAGTCGGTAAACGCTTCACGTCTTCTCCTTCCCCGTCGCTGACGTGCTGCGTGATGTCACGGCGTGGGATCACACCCGCCGCCGGGATCGATTGATCGCCGATCAGAGAAAAGAAATAAAGAAACTCTCGCTCCGCTCTGGAGGCACGTCACCACACGTATAGGTTGGTTTTTTTGTGTGTGTGTGTGTTGTGGTTTGGAAATCAGAGCTCTCCACCCCCCCACCCCTCCTCCTTGCCTGTGGAACTCAAAACAACGTAAATTCAACGCACCCTTTCCAGAAACACGATCTCGTTCGCCGGTTCTGGGAAGACGTGTTGCCGTTAGATGTCGTTTCTCGTTTACGCCGAGTGCGATTTCCCGTCGCCTCCGTCGCGCTGGGACGGGGGCAGACGTCTGGGTGTGTGTGTGTGTGTGTGTGTGTGTGTGTGTGTGCGTGTGTGTGTGTGAAGTGAAGAATAGCAGCGAGCGTGTGAAGCACCTCATCTCTGCACACACACAGAACAATGCACAGCCACTCAGAATAGTGCAGATAATTATATCCATAGCAGCGTCTCAATGACCCCCCCGCCCCCCACCCGTGCCCCTCCGCCCACCCCCACCCTCACCCCCCCGCCCGGGGCTCAGCGCACCACAGTGGCCCATTGTTTGGGCACATACGTGCAGCGGGCCCACAGCTGGCTCCGTCCTCCCGTCCCTATACGTCCCAGCGCTAATGGGACACTTTGTTCCCTGGTGCGTCCTGCCACCGTCTAAATTACAGGCCGGGCTGGGACGGGTGGGGTGGGGGGGGTGGGGGGTGGGGTTGGGCGGGTGGGGGGGGGTGACGGCACGCCCCCCGAGCGACGGCGAGACAACACCCTCTGTCCAAATACACGAGCGCACAGCCAATAAATCCACAAATATATGCAGCGGATGTACAGTGGTGGTGGAGGTGGAGTTGGTGGTGGTGGTGGTGGGGGCACGTTTAGTCTGCTTCATATAGAACTTCAAATGTATGTGTGGGTGGTGCTGGTGGAGGGGGGGGCCATGTTTGTTCTGCCACATATAGAAGTTCACGTCTATAAAATCTATTCTCAGACTGGACTCACTTCCAACGGCGACGTCGCATCGGATTTCCAGAGGCGCGGCTGATTCGCTCACCTGGACGGGGTGGTGGGGTGGGGTGGGAATGAATGTCGCACCCCCCTCCCCCACCACCACCACATGCATGTATACACCTTACACACAGACTGTGTGTGTGCGGTGTAGCAAACGAAACGCCCGGGGTGCGTATTGTGAAATCCCTCCGTATTCATCCTGATATCAATATCAATATTGATCTAACGCTCAATCATCTGTGTGTGTGTGTGTGTGTGTGTGTGGGGGGGGGGGCAGGGCAGCCAATCCTCAGCAACACAGAGAGACAAACAATGGCTTCAACGTGGGCATGACAGGACATCCTCGTCCAGGGGTGGAAGGAAAAGCTGACATGTTTACTCTTTCAGTCTGCAGCGTGGTGTGTGTGTGTGTGTGTGTGTGTGTGTGTGTGTGTGTGTGTGTGTGTGTGCGTGCGTGCGTGCGTGTGTGTGTGTGTGTGTGTGTGTGTGTGTGTGTGTGTGTGTGTGTGTGTGTGTGTGTGTGTGTGCGTGCCGCACAATAAAGAAACACAGGCAGACCTGACCTTTACATCACAGAGGCGAAAACAAAGTGCAGCGGTGTGTTATCACTCATCTCATGCTGAGCAAACTCAGTCTGATGACCCCCCAAACAAACAAACAAACAAACAAACAAACAACACCCCCCCCAAAACAAACAAACAAACAAACAAACAACACCCCCCCCCCCCAAAACATTCACATGCAGCTGCTCCGTCAGCCTCGCCCCAACGTGTTCCTCCCCATCTGTGCTCTGAACAACTGGCGTGCAGCTTTGATAGAAACCTGTTCGGATCCGCTCGGTACCGAGTGTGTGTGTGTGTGTGTGTGTGTGTGTGTGTTGCCCCCCCCCCGGGGCTGTTAATCTCCTGACAGGTGTCCGCGTTAGCCGAGGAATCCGTCAAGGCTCCGGATTGACTTTCTTAACACGTGCGCCGCTCCTGCTTCATCTCCACACACACACACACACACACACACACACACACACACACACACACACACACACACACACACACACACACACACACACACACACACACCTCTGCGGCGGCGTTGACCACGTGACATCACGCGGGCGCAGACACTCACCGTTTCTCTTCTCCCTCTGATGGGTTAGGGTCCTGCTCCTTGGGCATGTGTTCCATTCACCTTAATTCCATCCAGCAGCCAATCAGGAGAGACTGAGGCAAGCCCCGCCCTCGGACGCACGCTTGTCATTCGCCGGTCGGGAGGGGTCGGTCAGTGAAACATGACAGGGGTCCCGTCCCGGGGATGGGGGGTGGGGGGAGGGCTCGGGAGGAGGAGGGGGGGGGGTCTCCAACCCCCTTTGAGGTTGGTGTTTTGTGGCCCGGCCCGGAGCTGCAAGACGACGAAGGTTCTTCCCGGGGAGGGGGATGGGGGAGGGGGGGTCGGATCGGGAGGCCCCTGGGACCCAGTGGGGTGGGGCGGGGTGGGGGTGGGGGTGTCGGTCTCAGGGATAGGGAGGGTGGAGCGGGATCCGATCTGGAGGAGAACAGAACACAGAACAGAATCAATCAGCTGCTTTTCTCAGGTCGCGTTAATTCAACGTCTCCGAATTCCGAACGTCGGGAACGTCCAGAATTCAAGACACCGTCTGCAAATCGGAGTAAATTGCAGGTTCTCTCTCTCTCTCTTTCTCTCGAGGAACAAAACGTTCAATTCCAGGAAGACGTTCCCACGCCAGCTGCACCTGATCTCCGGGCCTCGGGTCCGGATTCTCTCTCGGAGAGGAAGCGGAGAAACCTCGACACCGAGCCCGGATCGTCTCCGGCACCCCCGTCTATCTGACCCGACCCGGCGAACCCGAGACCCCTGAGCTCCGAGATATCCGGGACCCTGGTGAAACAGGGACTGCCCAGAACCGGACTTCAGGCGCGGGTCGGACGAAGAGAAAGAGGGAAATCTCAAAAATAAATTTGACTGGAGAACGACCAAACCCGAACCCGGAATTTTAGGAACAAAAAAAAACAAACACCCTCCCGGTAAGTATCGGGTTCCGGTGCCAGGCGTCTGCGGGGATCGCCGGGTCCGTCCCTCTCTGGGCAGAACCAGAATGTTGTTTTTTTTTTTTTCCCACCGGGACGCTGCGCCGCGTGTTGCATCTACGCCGCCACAGTGAAGCCAGAGGCTTTTCCCTCACGCCGCCGGGATTCCTCGGAGTCGGGGGAGGGGGGGCTGCTTTCACAACTGAGCAGCGGTGTGTGTGTGTGTGTGTGTGTGTGTGTGTGAGTACTGAGGAGGTCTTGATCCATTAGCCCCTACTTCCTCTGTTGTTGTCCAAGGAAAGCTTAACCCCCCCCGCTAATCCCCAGTTCAATGCCTTTGTAATCCAGAGCAGTGGGATACACAGCATGACAACGGCCTCTGACATGACTGATATTATTATTATTATTATTATTATTTCTTTTAGGCCTATTGGAGCGATTAGGAGCCACACACACACACACACACACACACACACAGTAACACCTTTATTTAATTACTGGTTTTACTGGTGGCACATGAGATTATCAATCTGATATGATCAACATGAGCCACTGTAATTATTTTATTGGTTGCAGCAAATCGAGTGTGAGGCCAGTGTTCCCAAAACTAGATTTCTGTGAAGTTAAAGTAGAAAAAAAAATAAATAAAAATAAAATAAAAAAATAAAAACCCGTCCTCCGGCGCGGGCTTCATTTCAGGGGGCGTTTGTTTTTCTCATGGCCACGGATAAAACGACCCGTAACGCGGCGTCGAGGTAGAACCTGTCGGCTAAATCTTCCAGAGACCCCGCCCCCCTCCCCCCCTCCCTCCCTCGCTTTCATCTCCACCGCCGTGTCCTGGCGTGGACTCCTTCGCCCTCGCTCCCACCCAGACGGTTACACACACACACACACACACACACACACACACACACACACGCACACATCCAGGGTCAGTTTGTCAAACCGGCAGCAGACGAGTGTGCACTCGAGGAAAAACAGTGAGGGAATGTGTGTGTGCATGTGTGTGTGTGTGTGTGTGTGTGTGTGTGTGTGTGTGGGGGGGGGGGATAAAGTGGGTTCAGCATAGTTCAGTACATTCTGGAGGCGAAGACAAAATAAACGCACTTTTTCTCGTAGCTGGGGGAGGAACGTACATATATAGACGAACCGCCCCAGAGCATCGCGGGTTTTCATAACACGACCATGTATGGTGTGCACACACACACACACACACACACACACACACACACACGCTCCGTATCGGGAAACACGCCGTTCCTTCATCTCAAACAGGGGGCGGGGGGGTCAGACGGGAGCAACGACCCCCCCCCGCTCACTAAAGCCAGTAACGACGCCTTTTTGCAGAGCTCAGCCACATTCACCTTGATCCCCCCCCCCCACTTCACATTTTAATTGGGCCCCCCCCCCCGTTGAGCGCGCTGCACCTTTAATTGCACAGACTTTAAAAAGCATCAAACAGAAATAACCAGCGAACGCATGTTGGCGCCCAGAGAAGCTCCGGATTAATGACGCGTGACTCCGCCCACAGCGATCGATCCTGGTCCCTCTGTTCATCGGGGGAGGGGGGGATCGTTCAGTCTGACCAAACACAAACGACACAGAGACACAAACGATGCAGACGGAGATTTGACAACAAACAAACAAATCTGAGTCACAAAACAAACGAGACAGTTTCAGAGCGATAGACGTTAAAAACAAAAACGGCTTCATCACCTGCCGCCTGCTTCTTCTCAGAGTCAGTACATTTAAATGTCATGGGGGGGGGCAGGTAGGTGTGTGTGTGTGTGTGTGTGTGTGTCAGCTCAGATGTGTCAGTAACACAGTGTTGTGTTCATGTTCATGTCCAGGTGAGCGTCTGCTGCAGAACCCTGGTTAAAATTCACAGCGCCGCTGCAGAAGTGAAGGTGTGTGAGTGTGTGTGTGTGTGTGTGTGTGTGTGTGTGTGTGTGTGTGTGTGTGTGTGTGTGTGTGTGTGTGTGTGTGTGTGTGTGTGTGTGTGCCAGCCAGAGGTTGCTCGTGCAATTAGTGGTTAAGTAATGGAGCAGTGGTGGTGGGGGGGGGTCCGAGCTGTTGATGTGGTGTGTGCAGTCTGATGGTGGAGGAAATGGAGGTCGGAGTGTGTGTGTGTGTGTGTGTGTGTGTGTGTGTGTGTGGGGGGGGGGGGGTAAGTACGGGGCTTCAAAGGCAAAGAGATCATGTTTCACGCCACGCCGCCGCTCGCCAGGCAAATCGCCGTCGGGGGGGTTATTAATCGGTCGCTACCTGTGCGGCCATCGCTGCGAGCTCGCGACCTTGAGGGGGCAACGTTGGCGCCAGATGATGGGGGACAAAAAAAGACCCCACCCCTCCCAACTCCTCCCCACTCCACCCCCCACCCCGCCGCCGCCCCCCGAACCCGTCACGGTTCGCCCGCCGCTCCGGCGCCCGCTCCGACCCGGCATGTACCCCGGATTCAGACGAGCAGACGCCGCGCAGCTTTAGCTCCGAAAACCAGATCTTATTCTGTTCGCATGCACAGTGTGTGCGTTTGTGTGTGTGTGAACATATAGACTCGTCTGCACTGAGCCAAGGACACACAGGACACACACACACACACACACTGCCATTTATGTATGTGCGTGTGTTTTTTTTCTGCCTTATCTGCCCTTCAACAAATTTCGAGGAAAGACTCCCGCTTTGCTACCACAGAGACACACAAAACTACCACAGAGAAACACAAAATGACCCACAACCAACAACAAAGAGACACAAAATGACCGACAAACAACAAAAGGATGCAAAATGACCCCAGGGACACACAAAACTACCACAAAGACACATGAAATGACCCACAACCAACAAAGGGCGGAGATGAAGTGTGTGTAAGGATCTGTCGGGCTGTTAGAGTGACAACACCCCCCCCCCACGACA
>JAFBJZ010000604.1:465000-477500 GCA_016785225.1 Psettodes erumei | reverse complement strand
CCGCTCGCTCATCGTCCTCTAAGTAAACCACCATAAAGTGTTATCAGCGGCCTGGACGCCGTTATCGCAGATGCGAGTGTACAAGGCGACGCCGCCCGCGCCCGAGCTTCCCGCTGCGGACGCTTAAAGAGGGTCGGAAATTCAAACCGGGAAGTTCGCGCTGAATAAAAAAGCGCCGCACGGAGGAGGAGGAGGCGTGCGACGCCAGAAGTTTCTCCACAGGCGTCGGGATCTAATCCTCCACCAACAGCAGGGGAGGGGGCGCTTGTTTTTAATCCCCTCGGCAGGCGGTTGGAGGAAGCGCGAGGTGTGAGCGGAGCACCGAGCGGAACCTCGAGGACCGGAACGTCAACGCTCCGGCTCGCATCCGCCATGGTGCTTTCAGGGCACGTGGGAATCCGGGGGGCGTGGTCTTCGATTCCAACGCCAGCGCTCCGTTACCCGTACTAATCTGGGGACCGCCTTCCATCTCCTGAGACGATCCCTCGCCTTAAAAGTATACGCTCGCCGCCATCCCCGGCGCCGAGAGTATTGAGGACACGGGGGGATCCACATTAGGAGGATTCGCCACGGTCGGCGTGACGCGAGCGCGTGAAAACCCTCCGGCAACTCAGCAATGTAAACATCACTGTGGGAAAAAAAACACGCAGAGCACGAACATGTACGCAGGCTGTGTGCGATCCTGCATGACAGCGAAGTGTGTGTGTCCCCCCCTCCACACACACACACACACACACACACACACACACATGTGCGTCCCCTCAGCGACCTCTGCAGCTAATCACGTCGTACGTGTAATTACCCGGGCTCGTCTTCATTAACTGTCGGACGTGGATGTTTTAAAACACGGGAACATCAGATTACACGTCCCTCGTGGATTACAAAACCCCCCTGCACCCCCCCCCCAAAACATTGTTCGGTCACCTGATGATGATATATGTATATTTATTTATTTATATTTATATGTACACGTGGAGACGACGATGCCGATAAAACCGAAAAGCTCGCGCGCACGTTCCTGGGTGCGGTCGGATCCATCCGATCGTCGTTTATCTAACGTTTTTGTTTGTTTTCTTAAGCGGCGGCGTGTTGTTGTCGCCGCACGCCGCCGGAGCAACTTCCTCCTGCTTAATGTTTTTATTTACATAACAAGCAGTGAAGAAGAAGGAGAAGAAGAAGAAGAACGACAACAACAACGTCACACCAGCTAACGGAGGAAAACTGGCGGAGTTTCACGCTTGATATTTACGCCGATAAATTCTGTTTTCTTTTCAAATGTGCAGAGTCTGGAATCAAACCAGCGACGCCCAAACAAACAAACAAACAAACACACAAACTCACACACAAACTCACACACTATGCCGACAGAAAATCAAGTGCAAACCGACAACAGCAACAAAAAGAAAACAGGAGAGAGAAAGATAAAGCATCTGCAGCCTTTGGGGCCATTAAACGAAAGCCATTAAATCAATTTCCCTCTAATCTGGTGTGTGTGTGTGCGTGTGTGTGTGTGCGTGTGTGTGTGTATGTGTGTGTGTCTGTGTGTGTGTATGGGGGGGGGCAGGAAATGCCAGGCGGACGAGCCTCCCCAGGGAAGATCAGCCTCAGCACAGGCTGCAGATCCGACTTATTCCCGTCCGGGGAGAGGTGCCGCTCGCTCCCGAGCAAATCACACGCCTCATTTCCGAGGATAAGGTGCGCTTGATTAATACAGTAACCCCGTGGACGTGGCGCTGACAAAAGCCCCGGGTGGAGTTTCGACATGGCCCGCTCTGTTTGAACGAACGGATCCAACTGGGATTTGTCCACAAAGACGAGTCGTTTCTGCTTTTCATTTCTCAGCGGTGTCTTTTTCTCTGTGCGACACTCGATCCCTCGACAATCAACAGCTTCCTGCTGTTTCCTTATTCTTTTGTCGTCGCCTCGATGCGCATTGTGCGTCGTCACCTGCGGTGATGGCGTGACGCCGTTTGGGCGGCGAGATAATGGGAGGGGGGGGTGTCATTCGATCGCCGAACCGAGCGGCTCTGCGATGCCTTTTGTACGGCGAGCGCATTTATACCGTCATTAGCTGACAGTGTGTTTGTGTGTGTGTGTGTGTGTGTGTGTGTGTGTGTGTGTGTGGGGGCATTTATCCAGCATGTGTGAGGGCGCTCGACTGTGAAAGGTGAGACTAAGTTTTTCACAGTCGGCTCACGCAGATAAGTTTACGCCTTTTCCTTTTTTTAAAAAATCAGTCTGTGTGTGTGTCTGAGTGCGCGAGTGTGTGTGTGTGTGTGTGTGTGTGTGTGTGTGTGTGTGTGTGTGTGCCTCCTTGCTCATTAATGTGCGTCCCCACACCCTTTTAAATGGTGTAAAACTGCCTCATATTATCTCCCTCATCTGTAAATAAAAGGCTGCAGCTCCTCCACTCCCCAGTTCATTACACCCCCCCCCCCCCCCCCACCCCACACACACACACACACACACACACACTTCCCTTGTTGCCGCAGTAACACGTGTTCAAACCACAACTTCCTGCTGGAGCCGCCAGCCGATTGGCGGAGAGCGGTACACACCCCCGACACGCCCACCCTGGCACCGGCTCCGGGGCCTCCTGACTCGGCAATTACAAGTTTGCATCGCCGTTGTGTGACTGCGCACACACACACACAGACACACACGCTGGAGCGAGAGTCAGCACATTAGCGAACGTCAGACCCGGGCCGAGCTGCGGAGGAAGGAAGCCAAGAGTGACGGGCCGGGTCAGAACACATCGCTCACACCTACACAAATGTGTGTGTGTGTGTGTGTGTGTGTGTGTGCGCGCACGTTGTTAATCCGGCGTTTCATCAGCGACGCGCTTCACGGCGCGAGACCGCGTCCCATTCAAGACGAGGGAGCTCGGCTCCTCTCCCCTCGAGGAGGAGGAGGAGGAAATGAGGAGTTCACTCCTGCGGGTCACAGACGTTTTCTCTCCTCCACTTTTTTTTTTTCTCGTGGTTTTTTTTTGCGAGCGCCCGCCCCTCCTAAACACACTCAGCCCGCGGCGGCGGGAACCCGGACCAATAAGGGCTCGCGATCTGCACGCCGCCTGGTCGAAGAGTTACGTGCGTGTGTGAATACTGCAGTTGTGTTTTAATTGTGTAACCGGGAAAAAAAAAAAAAAAAAAATCATGCGACCCCGGTTCACATGGGCGCCGATCGGACGCCGAAACAAGCGCCCCTCCCCGGCCGCCGCTTACAGAAACCAGGAGTCGGACTTATATGACGCGTCCCGCCGCGCGGGATGAAAGTCCTCGCGGCGTGTTCCCCCGTCCCGGAGCCGCCACGTCCAACCCGACGACGTTTTACGAGCTGACTGACGGGACGACAGCCAGGCCGCCGTTTGATCACGGGACCCGGGGGGACAAACGGAACCGGCGCCGAACGGATCTCCTGCTCCTCGCAACCCGACCGACTTCTTCGCGGTCGGGCCACCTAACGTAACGGCTCATTAATGCTAACCAGGTCTGGGAATAGAAAGTAAAGCTCCTGGTGGTTGTGTGTGTGTGTGTGTGTGTGTGTGTGTGTGTGTTTGGGGGGGGCTGACATCCTCAAATACAAATCAAAATGCCACAGGGAAAATGAATGAGTCTGGTCTTCAGCCACCGCAAAATAGGGCCTCACTTGTGCGTGCGACAGCCGCAAATAGCCGCACTCACTCAGAAACATCGGCGGCGGCCGTGAAGTAGCGGCGGTCAGCGGCGGGCGGAGGGGGTGGGTGGAGAGGTGGAGGGTGGAGGGTGGAGGGTCGGCTGTGTGTACTTTCTGCCCTAATGTATTCGCTCAGAGCTTAAACATTGCTCGCTTCAGCGGCGACCGGTGTGTGGGCTGCACAGAACCCGCTCTATCTGTCCCTTCTCGTTTGTTTGCCAGGAAACCATTCGCTCCCAGCCGCTAGCCAATAACCCCCCCCCCACACACACACACACACACACACACACACACACACACACACACACTCTGAGCTGCAGGGTGGGGGTGGTGATCAATGAGCTGTGGACACGGTGGCATCAGACGGCCGGTTAGCTGAGTTGATACTGCTCTGCCAGGGACACGTTCAGCAAGGGGATCCTCTGTGTGTGTGTGTGTGTGTGTGTGCCAACATCAAGCAGCGGGGGGGGCAGACACACACACACACACACACACACACACACACACACCCTGGTGTTTGCACTGGTTTCTCAGGACCCACCTGAGTCTGATCCCTCTGCTGCATTTGGCTTCTCCTCGTAATTTTTAGGCATTTCTATATATACATTTATGTGTGTGTGTGTGTGTGTGTGTGTGTGTGTGTGTGTGTGTGTGTCTGTATGTGTGTGTGTGTTGTGTGTGTGTGTTTAAGCAGAACTTAACATATAGACGCGCGTTTCAGCGCAGGCTACGACTACAACAACAGGTGACAGTGTTGTTTAATGACGTGATCGAATTCTTAAAAAATCCAATATTTATCGATCGAACCTGTAATCGCTGACATCACAGAGTGTCGATTCGTATGGAGTGTGTGTGTGTGTGTGTGTGTGTGTGTGTGTGTGTGCGACGGCCCGTGACTTGCCATCGCCGTGCAAACCTTCGCAGGCATGTGCGTGTTCAGCACCGTCATGCGAAAAAAAGACGACAGAAGAAGAAGAAGAAGAAGAGGGCGGCGTTGACCCCCCCCTCCACCCCCTGACTGTTACTTTACTGCCACACAAAAAACACACACACACACACACACACACACACACACAGGTGTTTACACCTGCAGAAATGTTTACTGCTACTGTAAAGAAGGAACGCGGCGACACGGTTCACGACAACTGAGATAACGAGCCGCCGCTGACTCACACACCTGGAGAACAGGTGACTGTCTATATATATATATATATATTATAATATATAACTAAACATGTGAAACCACATGTTCTGTCTTTTCCTGCCTGTGGAGGAACCAGAACCAGAACCGCCGGGCCCGACTGTCCCATGTTCAGTGTCTCACACAGTGTGTGTGTGTGTGTGTGTGTGTGTGTGTGTGTGTGTGAGGGGGGGGCAGCAACAGGCAGATTATACATCACCTTATTATTCCAAATTTCGCCGCCACCGCCGACGCGAGGCCGACGACTCGCGGGCTCTGGCTTTACTGTGTGTGCGCAATTAAACATGCTATATATATATATATATATATGTGTGTGTGTGTGTGTGTAAAAATGTGCATGCTAAACATTTTGTACACGTGTGTGCGTGTGTGTGCTAACATTTATGAGGTGTGAGGAAAGTTTGCCTGTAGCCCCTGGGAGACTGATCGACCCTCCACCCCCCGCCTAACACCCCGCCTGGCTCCTCACACACACACACACACACACACACACACCCTTGAACCTCAGAGCTTGAGTCTGAACCCCCCCCACCACCACACACACACACACACACACACACACACACATACACACACAACTGAAAAAGACCCACTTCCTGGGGATAAACACACCTTCTAAAATATCCCCCCGTCCAGCATTTCTGTTTTTGCCCCCGCTGACAAAAGCTCCGCACACGCTCTGGCCTTCATCTGGAGAAGATAACGTCTGGCTGGTGTGTGTGTGTGTGTGTGTGTGTGTGTGTCTGGGGGGGGGGGGGGGGGTGGGGGGGCACATTTCACAACTTTTACAGCCGACACCGGAGACGCTCGACAAGAAAGCGTCCGGTTGCACTTTTTCTGTCGCTAAATGTTCCGCCGCCGCTGCAAACACGCAGGGACGGTGTGCGTTTCTTACCGCGGCGACGAACGCACACGTGTGTGCGCGTATGCCGCACAACTGAACGGAAGGTGGGACGTTCCGCTTGCGATCGCTAATCAGTAATAGATTTTTTTTTTTTGCAGCCGTGGGCGATGAAAGCAGAAACTGAATTGTCAAACACTCATAACGCCGACAAATATTTACACTTGTGTGCACCCCCCCCTCACCGCAGGACAAACTAGGTGTGTATATGTACATATATATACATATATATATACATACATACGCACCCATTGGGTCGCCATGGCAACACACTGAGAGGTACTGACTCTGTCGTACTGGATTCACCTGTTTGCGGTTTGCACGCGCGCACAGCGGCGCAGCCCGTGACCGATACCGCTGCCCCCCCCCCCCCCCATGAAAGCCTCTTCTAACCTAACATCTGTCCAAACAACTCTGGGGAGTGTGTGTGTGTGTGTGTGTGTGTGTGTGGGGGTTATCCCGTCTCAGTGCCGCGCATTATCTGCCTGCGCCGCTTCGCTAATGCTGCGGGGACTTAGAGCTGGATTATACCTCAATTATGTGTTTCCCCCGTCCCTCCCCAGCTGCGCTTAGAGAGCGGGGGGGTGGGGTGGGGTGGGGGGGGGGGCGTTCAAGATCGGCATATGGCGCCATCTTTCCAACGATCACATGGTCGCTTCAATTTCCTGTCTCGCAGAGACGAAAACCCTCCGACTTCACCGACATTTAAATTTGAAGAGAAACCTACAGACGCACAACGGACGCACAATCAATACAAACCGCCCACTCCGTGTGTGTGTGTGTGTGTGTGTGTGTGTGTGGGGGTGGGGGTTCGACTGCTAACGCAGTGGTTCTGGTCCCGGTCTGGAGAGAACAGAACCTCCTTCTTCTCCGCCTCATTATTTTTCATCTCTGCGTTGCATTTTGTTTTTTTCGCCTTCGTGCAGAAACGTCTTCAGCGTGACGACACGTAAAAATCAAACCGACTCTTCCAAACGAAATAACGCACAACAGACGCGCAAACCCCCCCCACACACACACACACATTACGCTTCATGTGCTGCTCGCTCTTGTTTACACTCAGACACCTGGTGCCTATTGGGCATCAGAGAGTTGTATATTCGGAGCCCCGCGGCGTCGGGCCCGTATCGCGTGTGTGCGTGAACTTTGGCGGGATTAAGCCGACGTAAATGTGAACGGTATTAATTACCATAGTGCAAATAGTTAAGATGGCGGCGCCCGGATAGGCGACATGCATCCAGCTTTCATTAAACGCGCGCGCCGTAACGCCGTCTGTTTGGAAACGTGAACGCCGCGCTGACACATCCTCGCCCTTTTTTTTTTAAACCGGCATGCGCGCAGCTGCTCATTCGCACGTTACCGGATCCGTGATGGTCTTTCGGACGCGATCGCAGCGACAGGGAACCAAAATGTCGAAGCCCCCCCCCCCCAATGCTGAAATTACATCTTGCGCAATACCTGCGGCGGCCTGCGGGCGGGTGTGGCTTCGGGCTTCCTGTCTATAAACTACGGCGGGAGGCGGGGCCGCGCGTGATCGCGCAATTAGGGAAGGAAGTACGGCGAACGGGGTGGGTGAAGATAATGAATCGTTACACAAAACTAGAGCGGCGACTCGTGTACACACACACACACACACACACAGTAAACGCACATTACGGAGGACGCGGGCAGAAACAAACCTACCGCTCATGTTGTTGTGTGTGTTTGCGGTTAATGATTTCCCCGGGCCTCCTGCGTCCGCCCTGCCAGGAATAAAAAGGGGATTGTTAGGGCGGGCGAGCAGCTGGGTGTGTGTGTGTGTGTGTGTGTGTGTGTGGGGGGGGCATATAGAAAACAAACAGGGCAGCACAAAGGCCCCCCCCCCCCACGAAAAAATCATTCCTCGTCCTGACTTCTCTCTCCTCCGTCCACTTCTTCTACTTCATCTGCTCTATTCCTCACTCCTCTTCCTCTCTCACCCCCCCCAACACACACACACACACACACACACACACACACACACACACACACACACACACACACACACACACACCCCTCTCGTGAAAAGCCGCAGCTTGTTTACCTCGCCAGCGTCACGGTCGTGCTATATGGGGGTTCAGAACCCGGCTAACGTTACTGGTTCCAGTGTTGGCGGACTGCCGTTAGCACGTTAGCACGTTAGCACACACACGTGCGCTACAGTGTTCTGCTGGTGTTGTCACGTTTGCTAACACGCCGCTCAGTTAAGAGGCTATCGCAGCGCTCTTATGCTAAGCTAGCTGCGCTAAATTGCCAAAAACAAAAAAAATTGCCGACGCGTGAGTCGGGCATGCTTAGCCTAGCTTAGCATAAACACTGTATATTCGTAAAGCAACTGAACAGAGAACAAAACAAAACCACAAACGTAAATATGGCAGTTTGTGGAGTACGACTTTTTTACTTCGTCGGCGGCGCCGCCGCGTCCCGTCACGTGAAGTCAAGATGAAAATTGTATTTCTGCGCCGGACGACGTTACAACTTCATCGCGAGTAAATTAGCGGAGGACATCTGTGCTCTCGTGGCCGAGTCCCCCCCCCCGCGACGCCTCATTATGGTTTGCGTCTCCGTGCAGATTCCACATTGGACGGTCGTGAGCGCTCAGGCCACAACAGACGCACAACAACAACGCTAATTTAATTTTTCTCCCCAAAGAAACAAAAAAAAAAACCCAAAACAGAAAGTCTTGTCTGGATTCTTTTGGTCAACCGCACTTTCCAAAGTCAAGATTAACAACCGAGGTTCTCCAGTGATGTTATCCATGTCGCATTCCCCTAGTGCGTCCTTCCTGACTTGTTTGTGTGTGTGCGGGAGAACCCCCACCCCCCCCACCCCGTGAACATGGAGAATCAATTTTCCTGGAGGAACGCCGCAGAGAGGACGGGATGAAAGGATGTGAGGGTACGGAGCTCCACGCCACGGCAGGCTAAGAATAGCCGCGTGTGAACTCTGACATGTTTTCCGGAGCGTGCGAAAAAAAAAAAAAAAAAAGCACTTGATCACATGATACGCTCGTCAGCGCGATCCTCAAGGGGCCCGAAAACTTTATCGCGTTCGACTGAATTAAACAATTTACAGTGTAAACGCCTCCTCAAAAAAAACCAAAACAACACCAACATTTCGCCCCTAAAGTTCATCACGCCCCCCGCGCCAACACTGGGGGGGGGCGGGGGCGCCCGGGTTGCGCGCCTCTGGAAGACGCGGGGCTTCAAAGCGAGAAGCCTCTTCGCTAACTCCTCCGAGCAACGCTATCGCCGGCGCTGCCAGCGTCCCGCCGCCGTGAATGGCTCCTTTGTCTCAGTCGAATTCCACTGGCAGGCCTCGAATCAGCCTGGGGGGGGGGGGGCAGGGGGGTCTTCCTCTGCAGCCCCCCGCAAAGAAAAAGAAGGGGGCACAAACAAGAGAGGTAGCGAATGGGAGGTGGGGACAACGAGGAAGCTCGGCAGTCACATGACGCCCTCCCGCTGGCGCTGACTAATATAAATTGGAGCGCTCCTCCGATTCGAGGAGGAGGGGGGGTGGGGGCGAGAAAGAATTTCTCAGCCCCCACGCTGCGTCAGTTCTGACAGGTCCTCGCGATGGTGTGCGAAGATGCCCGCCCAGATGCATTGTGGGAAAAAGCCGGACCCTGGCGTGTTTTTTTTTTTTTGAACGGACGGCGGCTCGCACGCTCGTGATATGTTTGCACCGGGCGGGGCCGGGGGCGGCTGCCTCGAGTCGGTTCCGATCCGACTGAGACGTCGACCCGACGGGAGCGGCCCCGACGCCTCCAGAACCTGCCGTTGTTCGGGGGGGTTCGGCTGAGGCCGCGTCACATCGCGGATATTCCCGCGGTCCCCGGGCTGTGGGAACGGGCTCGGAACCAGAATCTGCGGTGGCTTGGTATAAAGCAGATCCCCTGTCAGCGGCTGTGCCCAGTTCACATGAAACCCCCTCCTCCTCCTCCTCCTCCTCCTCCTCCTCCTGCTCCTCCTCCTCCTCCTCCTCCTCCTCATGTCATCACAAAACGCCGCGACTCGTATTTTGCGGCGCCACAAAAGGAACGTACAATACGTGTGCAGCGCTCTCGTGTCGCGTGGCTCTGGACGTGTGCGCTCGGCGCGGGTCACCTGGTCACCCGGCGACGGGGTTTGTGCGACGGCAGCGACGCACACGCGCACGCACCGACGAACACGCTGCACACCCGCTACAATAAATATGTCCCCGCGGGAGGGAGGGAGGGAGGGGCTCCGAGGGTGGTCGTTTTCATCCGCGGTGAAAGACGGGATTCACGATACGAGCGGTCGTAAAAAAAAAAAAAAAAAACGTGTGGCGACGGCTAGGACGGACAAACGCCCGACTGCCCGAGGAACACAAGGCCTCGTTGATGAGCGGCGGCGCAGCTGGAGGGTTCAAGGAGACGGAGGGGGGGGGCGGAGAGGTCAGGGCGAACGGGGCGGAGACAGACGCCACAGGGCCTGTCAAAATGAGAATTTACTGTCGGCCCCGGGGGCTGCAGATAACGCTCCGCCGCCGCCGCATTTGCATGAAGTATGTGCGGCGAGGACGAGCGAGAGGACGCGGAGGGTGAGAGAGGGGAGCGTCGTAAATCGTCCCGCCAGCGCGCGGACACGCCGCAGCTGGAGGACCGGCCGTAAATACACGGGTTTTAAAAACGCGACGCAAACCTTCCCGCGCGGCGATGATTCCGTCTTTCGTCCTCTTCCTTGTCTCCGGTCGGCGGTCGGCCTCGGGGTCAGATTATTGCGCCACCGTGTCGAGCCCTGACGTTTAATCTCGGGGTCCGTCGGAACCAGAAGTCGCGTTTTATCGCAGCGCGGGACTCCCCGACCGAACTCGACTCCCGACGTAAATCCGTTTATGATCCCAGCTTCCCTGCGCCGGACCGAGGAAGGGGGGAGAGGCTCAACAGGTGCGGGACGACAGCTGCCCCCCCCCCCCCGCCGCCGAAGTCGGGGACGAGCTTTAAATCACGCGGGCCCCCGCGCCGCCACCAACAGAAGCTATCATCGCGGAGGCTAAAGGCGATTAGCGTCCGGCGGTAATCTGGGCTCCTGTTCATTCCTGCTGGGGGGTAGGTGACACACTCGATTCAGGGGATTAGTTCACCTCTCTGCACGACGGGGGGGGCTAAAGGGCAAGTGGGGGGGGCCCAAAAAGGAGGGGGGGGTGTATTAAAGAAGACGAAGAAGGGGAACAGGAGCCACGAGGTCGACGCTCTTCCATAATTAAATCAGGCGCTTTCTCCTTTGTGCGTCAACACAACCCGGCGCACACGGCGGGGCAGTTAGCGCCCTGGCAACATATGCGATGAGAGGCCGCGCCATCTGACGCGGCGGATTCCGACACACGATCGCTCTAACATTTCAGACTTAACCCCGCCGTGATTTTCACACGTCTCATTAACCTCGGGAAACACACACACACACACACGGCAGCCGTGCTGCACATGGCGCGCATCGCTCACATTCGTGTGAACACGCCTCGGCGGCGGCGGCTTCGCCCGCCAGACGCTCCGCTTTTGCACACGCGACGTCACATCCGCTTTTTTTCCACCTCGCAAATTAGAAATCCCCAGATTCACGCGACGCAAACGCCGCCTCATGCAACTCGCCGACGAGCGCGCCGCCCCGATGAAGAGTTTTACGGGAAACGTTATCCCATCCCCTGCTCGCATACGACACACAAAGCCGTCGTTTCACTGAACATCAATGTGTCCACACACACACACACACACTGTGTGAAGCCCTTTCAAGCCCGGAACGACTCGTACGGGAGCGTAACCTTATCTTTGTTTTTCCCGGGCTCTCGCCGCTCGCCGCCTCCCTCTGTGGATTTTTTTCCCCCCCGTGTGAAATCTGCACAGCGGCGGCTGGAAAACATCGAGACCCGGGAGGTTTTCCTCGCTGCTCGTCTCTGTAGGTACGACGGCACGGCGGCGGCGGCGGAGGAGGAAGTCGGAGCATCAGCGAGCGTTGTGCGCTCACTCTGTTAGCTTAGCTTAGCATGAACGCTGGCGATGGGGAAAGCTAAATCGTTAGCGTCTCGTGAAGTGACCTCGCAGGAGTGTGTAGCGTAGACATGAGAGCGTGTGTGTCCCAAACAAACAAACAAACAACAACATCACCACACTTCGTGCTCTCCGTGATGTTGCTGACGCGCAGCGCCGCAGAGGTGACGGCGTTTCCAAACGGCGCCCTTTCGCCCCCACCGCAGATAAAAACCGGGGCGCATGTCAGGTTGGCGAGGGGAGGGGCGGGCGCCGGTCCGCCGCGAGAGCCTCACCCGATGCCCCGCGCGCGTGTCGAAACGCCGCCCCCGCCCACAGATAAGACCCGCTGCAGCAACAACACACCACCGGGCCGGGCGCTAAACCCCTTTCATGTCATAGTCATGCTATAGACGCTGCGGCGGGACTTTGCACGGACACACCCGTGTTTGCCTTAGCTCCAGCTTTTAACCCCCCCCCCCCATGGTGTACAGTACAGTACAGTACAGTACAGTACAGTGTGTGATGTGAAGTACATTATGTACTTAAGCGTGACACTGCAACTGTGCCGCAGTCCCGGAGAGCTCCGTAATCCTGCGGGGCGGCGTCCACCTCGCGGCCAAACACGTGACCAACGCACTCATAATAATAATAATAATAATAATAATGATGATGATATGTGCAGCTAAAGGTGCGGTGCCGATCCATAAAACACAGCA
>JAFBJZ010000604.1:375000-460000 GCA_016785225.1 Psettodes erumei | reverse complement strand
CCACATGCCGGCGTAAAACTGGAACCAGACTCCGCTCCGAATGGGCTCGGACCGCGCAGGGGGGGTGGGTGGGAGGAGAGAGAGAGAGAGAGAGAGAGAGAGAGAGAGAGAGAGAGAGTTCTCCGAGCGGGCGGCGTTCCCGACCCCAGGCATTCGACGCTCTCCGCTTCTCCTCCGCCTTCGCCGGAGTCCTCCAAAGTTCAGTGCGATTGTGCGGCGGCAGGAGTGGGAGCGAGCGGGGAAGACTGGAATACTTGTGGCTCGGACAACAAAGGAGCTGGAATGCCCTTCTCTAAACCAGTTAATGCTGCCCCCCCCGGCCTGATCCCGATTGTGGGAATGCTGGCTGCATCCTGACCTTTCGTGCCCGTTTACAGCGGCGCGGACGTGAGAGACGGCAACTAGTCAGTACCGATCCGTACGGGCCACGACGAGATGACCCACTTTCACCGCTAATGAGACACACGGCACGACTACAACACCCCCGACACCCACACACACACACACACACACACACACACTGACGTGTTACTCATTAAACTTGTAAACCAGCAGACGCTCGGCCCCCTCCTTTCTTTTTTTTTTTCTGTCCTCAGCTTGGAGGTGAAAGACACTGCGAGGTCCCGGCCATACGTACATGTTATCTCCACGTGAGATCCTATAGGGCCGCGGCCGTGCAGGGGGGGGGGGCGCAAACACACCCGGCCTTCAGACGAGACGAGGCGTCTAGCACCGTCGAGCTCTTTGAACCCGTTCGCCCAGTCAGGACTGGCCCGTATACTGCAGTGCATATATAATGTGGGTGGGGGGGGTGGAGGAGGGTTGGTGGTGGAGGTGGTGGAGGTGGTGGTGGTGGGGGGGGGGTTGTTTGAGCAAGAACTTTGTGTGTTGTTATCGGGCTCTGCTGCACCTGTTCTACGCCTCAACTGACACCGCCTCAGGGAAAGAGAAAGATTAAGCAGTGGGGGGAGGAAACTGGACGGGGGTGGGGGCGAAAAAATAGAAGTAAAATAATTTTTAATTTAACAATTTAATTGTTAAAACTTTCATTTATCCTGTAAATTATTTCTATTTATTTTTTAAAATTCTTTTTTGGGGATTTTTGATTTGCAATCCCCCCCAAAAAAGAAGGTATATGCAGTAAAAGTATGCTCATTTATACACTCAGTACTTGGTCTTTTACAGCGTCGGCGACGACCCCACGCGTCCACGGTGAGGTCAAAGGTCGCTGCAGGTTGTTTGCACACGTATGTACGGGGGGGCTGACGTGCAACAGGCGGCCTGTTGGCACGGCTGCAGGGGGGTGGTGTCAGGAAAAGGCTCAATAAAGGAGCCGCGGCGTGCTCGCTTATGAGCGAAGAGGTCGCCGCCGTCCACACGCGGAGGCGACAACGGAGCCGTCGGCCCCGCTCGGCCGGAATGAAGCCGTCAGTTGTCGGCGTGAAACCGGATCGCCCTCCATACAATCATATCTGTTCCACCGCATCCAGCTGGCGGTGTGACAGCGGCGGGCGGAGAGGGGAGCTCCAGTGACGGGCAACAGCGACGCGAGCTGCGCTCACAGGTTAGCGAGCGGCGTGCGGGGGTGGGTGGGGGTGGGGGGGTCACAGGGGTCCTGCCGCTCAGAGAGAAAATTGAAATATTTCTCCCGAGCGAAAACATTTTCAGCTGTCGGCGCGAAAAACGGCGTAATCAACATGTCAGATCTGTTGTCAGGGCTGCACAAACTATTAAGAAAAAGAAGAAGAAGGAGAAGGAGGAGGAGGAGGAGGAGGAGGAGGAGGAGGAAGAGGAGGAGAAGGCGACTGCTTTCAATACATCCAAATATTAGCTTTGCATGCAGGAAACACGGCGTGTGTTTTGTTGAGGAACGCTGAACGTAAACAACAGTGTTTGTTTACAGCGAGCTCCACGGGGTATATTTATATGGGGGGGGGGGTAAGAAACTGGTTCCAGACAACTGGGGGGGTATTTAAAAAAAAAAAAAGGAATTCGGCGCCGTGTCGCATCACAACTGACCCCGGATCAGCCTTTCCCTGCTGCAGATACGGTCGCACAATAAATGAATGAAATGAAAAAAAAAAAAAGAGGAACATCTTGTGCTGAGCAACAACACTTCCTTTCAGTGAATGAGAGAGCCCGCACGCACAAAAACACACACACACACACACACACAACGCCGCCCACTCCGCCGCCGCCATGCCGCAAACCCAACATTACGGCCGCGCCTTGTTTATGTCGCGCATGCGGACGCGCCGCCGCCGCCTCCGACGCAGAGGACAAAGCGACGACGGTCGCCGTTCCTTCCTGCTCCGGCTTCCTGGAAATGTCATTTAGCGGGGGGCGCGACGTAATCGTCTTTCCAAATTTACCCCGACTCCTGCCGCAGAGCGGGAAACCGAACCTGGCGTCCGAGGGCTTAGAGGGCGGGTCGTTATTAAGTTAGTTTATTGATTATCGGGGGCGGGATTTAAATGTCACAAACGGAGACGGCGGAAACGCAGCGTTTCAGTCTAAACGTCAGCGCGCGTCTCAGCCGTCATAAATCCGACTTCTTCTTCTTCTTCTGCTGCTGCTGCTCGGAACCAGCCGGCGGGGGTGGGTGGGGGGGGGGGGGTTTAGTGCCGGAGCCGTCCCAAAGCGTGCGGTGGGATTTAGCTCGGCCAGGTGGCGAGCCGAACCGTTGGGGGAAAATGAGAGCTCTTCAAACTGCTGGCTCCCGGCCCGCTCGCGTTTTCGCCCGATCGCGCCGCACGGATCCCCCGCGTCGGAGATAAATGTCAGCGCGGCTCGGAGATTATCCTCGCGCTGCGCGTCCTGCGGCGGGCTCGCGGTATGTATGCACATATTTGTCTATTTGATTGTGTGCGTGCTTCTTTATATTTGCATCTGTGTGTGTGTGTGTGTGTGTGTGTGTGTGTGCGTGCCAGAGTGGGAAAGTGATTCCCCTGATGGGCATGACAGATGGGCAGGGAGGGGCTCCACTTGTTCTCTCTGCCACCTGAGAAGCACGAGGGGGGGGGTCGGCGCTCCCCAGAAATCACTTTGTTCTGATCTGAGCGCTAGCCGAAGCTAACGGCTAACGTCAAGATGTTCTGTTCTGAGGTTCTGTTACGGCAGAACCAACCGTGAAGAGGACCGAAGGACGAAAGACGTGAGACACGAGCCGGGCGGCCACGCCCCTGTCGCTGCAGTGAGCCAATCGCCTGCTTCGTAACAGCCGAACCAGGAAGCGATGACAAAAAATATCCTTTTTTGTTATCTTATCGGATATTCAACGCATCATGTGACCGACAATCAATCTTCAGAAACGTGCGGGAAGAGAAACAAACAAACAAACACACAATGTGAGAGCCGTGACACAAACACATCAGGTAGTCGCACATACAGTATGTCCTATATATACAGCCCCCGAAAACAAATATGATATCTGCACCTGTGGAAATGAGATACGGTTTTCCAGCGTGGAAAAATAACCCCGTCATCCCTCCGACACCGCCGAGGTATCGCTGCGACCGCACGCACACACACACACACACACACACACACACACTTTCAGCGCAGTGTGCACACACAACCACAGCGGGGCACGTCTTACCTTCAGCTGTCGTTCACTTCCCAGCTCTGATCCCGATCCCGGCTCTCATCCCAGCGCAGACTCTCAGGGAATTCTGCAAAAGCGGAACAGAGGGACAAGTCCGTTACTCTGTGCACCGAGAGAAAAAAAAAAATCACAACAACACGACACTGAGCGCAACCCCCCCCCCCCGTGTGTGTGTGTGTGTGTGTGTGTGTGACGTGGGAGGAGTCTCCGCAGTTCAAGGGAGGAAAATCCCCCCCGGAGGAGGTGCGAGGTTTCCTCTGGTCAACGGGAAGCGGCGGTGGGTTTTCATGTGACCAGCTTACCACTAAAAGGCTTAGGAGTCTAATCCCTCGGCCGAACGAGGCGTCTGACTCCAGGCTCCGCGGAATCAAAGGGAGAGCCCGGTATCCGCTCAGGAATGTGCCGCAGGTATCGGTAACGTTACGGGCAGCGTCGACCGGGCAGGTTCGGACCGAGGCGTGAGCTTCCGACCGGAGTTGTCGCGATCCCGGCGGGGGAACGTGAACGATTAACAGTCGGCGGTTACTGTGTGAGCGTCATGAGGAAGAGGAGGAGGAGGAGGGGGGGGAGGAGCTGAGGAGGAGGAGGAAGAGGAGGAGGAGGAGGAGCGTGCATCAGGTTGGACGCACGCTCCTGCCGCTCTGCGTCGGATCAAACGAAGGGATCGAGTCTGACACCCCAAATCTGCAGGGTCAAAGGTTAGAAAAGAGGAATTTTTAAATGATCTCCATGTGACCCCTCCCCTACCGATCGATCGATCAATCGATCAGCAAACGTTGTGATTAATTTGCTCCTGTGAATAATTCCTCCACTGCGTCCGTGCAGCTTTGCTGCTCCGACTCGTGTGCGTCACCTGACAGCCCCGCCCGCGTGCGATCGATGAAACGCCGTCAACGCCGACGACGAACGGCGGCCGCAACACGTGTTAGATTAATTTCCCGTCATTCGGTGGATCTACTTATGGACGACTCATTTCAGCTCACGCGCCATCTCCGGCACGCCGCGCGTCATTTTTCCCGCGGTGCATCATCATCGTCTAACAACTGCCCGCCGCCGTCTCGCGGAGCGAAAACCCGATTCTACCTACTTCCATCGAGCGCTGTTACAGATACGGCTACGTGGGGTTTTTTGGTTTTTTTTAAGGAGACATCGGAGCCGAACACAAAGGAAGCATTGACGACCGAGCGCAGCTCCACACAAACACAAGTCTATCCCATTTTTAAAGGCAGCGGACGAACGGATGGTGCGCTCCCAACAGATTCCCGATTGTTCGCGAGGCTTTAAATAGCTGCATCACACGCGGCGTTTCCCCGACATGTTGTGCGGCAGCTTCAGCGTTTACTTTTACCGTTTCCCTCAACCTAAACGTAGGTTAATTAGGAAAAAAGAAAACAAACCTCCACATTTCCGAGGTCTGCCGCTCGCACCTGTACGTCTTCCTTACTGGATAATGATTACCCGGGCACCTGGGCGGCTATTTCTTTAAGCGGCCGCGTTAACGCGGGATAAATATGCACCGGGACGCGCGGGAAGGATAAGAGGGCCGGAGAGGCCGGGTTACGACCCGACGGCACTCAAACCCACTTACGGGTTTTTACTTTAACCAGAGCGACGGAGGCGTGAGACTGCTGCGTTCAGGAAAAAGTTCACGATTTAACGCATAACTCTGAGAAAAGCTGTTTTTTTCATTTCCCAGAAAGACCCAGAGGAAGATCATTATTGGTACGTGTAGCATAACCCCGGCAATGATGGGATTTGAGGAATTCGAGGTTCGGCAGATTGAGGTGCGAGCCCACGTGGGTTGTTCTCTCGCCACATGACCACATCCTGTATGTATATATATATATATAAAAGGAAAGAGGGGAAAAACATGAACTCATTTTATCCCAGCCTTGTAATGGATTATTGCATTAGCTTGACCGTACGTACAATGATGCTTTGTGTAAATTGTGTTGTGTTGGTGCTGCAGCAGTAGTTAGCTCGCATCATATTCCAGGAAGTGCACTTAAGTCCACAACACAAAACTGCTAACCTGTGTTTAGCAAAATACACTCATTTGCCTTTTTCCCTCCCAATCTCATGTCTGTGTGAGGCAGGAGTTAGCCTAGCTTAGCTCAATGACAAAGTGTACAGGAAGAAAAAATAAAAAAATATATTAAAAAAAAAAAACCTCAAGTCTACTTGGCTTTAATTTTTTCACATTTTTCAAAATATATTTAAATCTATTTGTAGTGCACAGAACCAGGAAGAGAGCCTTCGCAGCAGATAAAGCTAACAGCTACTTCCTGGGTATGCTAAGCTAGGCTAACTGTGACACCCTGACATATCCAACCCTGCACAGAAAATGGGATTATTTTTTTAAACGTTTTTTTTTCCCAGGAAAAAAAGCAGCTCTTCTTTTTTAAAGGGAGCGATGCATTGTGGGCCATGGCTTCGTAGCCTCGCTGCAGCTACGCTAGCTGGTTTCTGTTGAGATTTGGAAGCGTTTCCTCGCCGCGTGTTTCTTTACACGAGGAAAAAAACGCCTCGAGTTCGACGACGAAACACCTGAACACAGAGTCGATGCTGATCTTTGTGCGTCGGAGCGGATGACGCAGCGTTCGCCTCGTTACCGGCCCGTCGCTGCGTCTCCGACTGCCCATAAATCCATGAGAGTAATAACGAGTAATTAATAACATGAGCCTGATTAATAACGACAGACGTTTGGTTTTTTTTTCGCTCTCTAGGATTAATCGTTACGTTTTCATGCCAAAAGCTGCATCGCCCCGGATGAATCGCCGTCACGTTCTTTCCTGGGGGGGGGGGTTGACAGGATCCGTGGGGGGGGGTGGGGGGGGTGGGATCCCGCAGGCGGACGGCGCAGCTTCGTCTTCACGCCGAAGACGTCTCTCTCGTAAAAACTGACAGCATCTCCCCCAAAACGGGACGGCGGCCATTGTTAATCTTCTGAGACAAATGTGACGTTTGGGACAGAAGCCGTTTGTAAACACAACCCCCACCCCCCCACCCTGCAGCGATTAGTTGATCCCGCCACTGAGCTATTGATCGTCATGCTTGAGCAATGATGCCAAAAAAAAAAAAAAAGGACCGTTCCCAGAATATTAACAGGCAGAAATAATCAGCTTCAGTCTGAATAAACCAGATTGCCCCCCACCCACTTCACGAAACAATGGCGTTGGGAAGGGGGGGGGCACGTCTACGACCGGGACGCCGAAACAGAAGCGGGCCGAGCGCGCCCCACGCAAGAGAAAGAACCTCAAACAGGAAGTGTCGCCCAAAACCGCCTGTTAGCGCGCCGCACGCTAATCACTCTGCGTACGCGTCCGTACGGAACGCCGCGGCGCTCGTGCACCACCTCGTAAAGCGACCCGCCGCTTCCACTTCCAGGGCGTCGGAGCCTTTCGGAGAACAACCTTAACTTCCTTTATTTTGACTGGGTTGGCGCCGTCTGTATTCCATTAACGCTCATTCCAGCGCTAATCCAATTCATTGTTCCTCGGCGGCTCTGTGTATAGAATAAGTAATTTCCACGCAGGATTAATCCGGTGTGCTTTACTTTTATAGCAATCTGCCGCCGTGCGCATAGTTTAAGAGCTTAGCTGCTGGACGGAGACGCACACACACACACACACCTCACGCTCGCGGGCGAGCGAGCGAGCGAGCAAGCACGCACACACACACACACACACACACGCGGGGCGCTGTAACAGAGCCAACGTGGAGATTGATCAGCTGGGCCCGGTCCAAATTAAAGCCCGTCCTCTGGCAGACGCGCCGAGCATAATAACTCTCTCCTCTCTGCCACTTTCCCTCGGCCAAGGAAAGTAAAAGGAGTGAAAAAAGGAAAAAAGAGAGGCATCAGAAGAAGAAGGAGAAAAAAAAAGGAGAAGAAGAAAAAGAGGTGCAATTGGATAATGTCTCGACACCCATCGGAGAAAAAGGAACGCCTGGCTCTCAGATGTCTGACCCATTTTCTGCTCGCCCGTCTCATTTCCCCTCCGTCCTCTAATCTACGGCGAAGAAGCGGCTCGGTGACTCAGACCCAGCGCCGCATTGTGCGTCCGTGCCACAGGAATCCGGACCTGCGCACACACACACACACACACACACACGCTTCGACGTACGCCAACCTCGATCTACAGCGCGGCTCTGCAGCAACTGGAACGTGAAAACACGCCGCGTCACGCTTCGGCTGGCGCCGCGTTCTCCGTGTGGGGGTTTTTATGAGAATGTGTGTGTGTATATATATATGTGTGTGTGTGTGTGTGTGTGTGTGTGTGCGTGTACTGTACGTGTTCATCAGCACGCATAATGAGAAGCCTGTGTTCCAACGCAGACAATTCAATAATCAATTATTCACTGGGCAGGAAAACAGACCGGCGCTCGGCTCCACTGGCGTGAGGAAGCAAAGACGAAAATATGGACTCGTCGAGTTTTCTCAAAGATCTAAATCGGATCGCGTGAGTGCGGATTATATTCACATTAATCTGGAGATGTTTCCCTTCATCGCTCTGCAGGCATGATAATCTGTAAACGCGCAAAAAAAACAATTCCTTGAAAGTCCAGCTTGAGGTGACAACCTGTGGAAAAAACAACGAAGTCCAGCAGCAGCAGACCAGGGTGGGGGGTGGGGGGGGGGGTCACCTTCGGTCAGCCCCCCCCCCCGTCCCGGCAGATAAGGGTCGGCCGACACGGAGCACAGAGAATACATTAACTCAACACATGATCCTCGTACCGTCGCCTCTCTTTATGCTAATTCCTCGCTCTGATGTCGTCTGTTTATCTCTCTGTCTCACACACACACACACACACACACACACACACACACGGGTCAGCGGGGTCAGCGCCGCCTGCTTTGGCACAGAGGACGACTACAGATGTGAAAGTGTGTGTGTCTGTGTGTGTGTGTGTGTGGGGGACTCGCTCCGGGGACCGGCTGGAGCCCGTCCAACCTGGACAAGGGTCAGGGACGCGAGTGAGAGGAGCCGAGCAGGAGGCTCCTCCTCTCGAGGGGGGGGGGGCCCCGGGGGTGGTGGTGGTGGGGGGTGGAGGGGGGCACCCTGGGCCTCCATCCAGAACGCTCCGTCTGATTACTCTAGCCGGATGAAATACTGAGGAATAATCGCCACGGCGACAACTAAACAATCGTTGCAGGGTTTTCTGGCTCGGCGTCGCCTCGCGTGTTTGTCGGCCCGCGGCGTTAAACACTCGCTGGAGACGGTTTAGACAGAACTGTGCAAACAGGGAGCTGGGGGAGGGGCGGGGGGTGAAAAATGAACGGCCGCCATCTTTGTGTACATCCCCGTGTCGGCCGCCAGCGCCAAGTTTCTCCTGAGCGCTGAGCCGCTCGCGTGCCATTAAATTACGAGAAATAACCCCAAAAAAAATAAATAAAAGTTTTCAGCGCCTTTTTCGCACGTGCGGCGCAGCTGCCGCGATCGGAAGCGTAAACACCCGGCCGCATTAAAATCGCACGCCGCCGTGTAAACAAGCCGACCCGGATCCTTCTCAAATCGGCGCGATTTCATTTGTAGATTAAAAAAACGTGTGGCGGCGAACCGCAGCTACCGAGCGTCTGAACAGACACGTGTTCGTCGCAGGGAAACGATCGACAAAAAAAAAAAAAAAACTCCGCGGCGATAACATCTAACAATAACTGCCTGCATGTGCCGATGAATAGGAAACGCTGCGTGTCCGACACATGCAAAAAAGAAGAAGAAGAAGAAGAAGAAGAGACGTTGCCTTCCAGTATCGCCACGGAACCGAATCGGGCCGGACAGCGTGAACCGCCGCGCGGCAGCCTTTATGTTGATTGATGCGGTCGACTCCAATGAGGAATGTGCGTGCCTGCCAGATCAGAAACACACACACACACACAGCCTGAGGGTAGTTGGCATTAAGTTGGCAGTTTGGACCTCCCAGTGCGGAGCCCGCCCCCCCGCCCCCCCACACACACACACTCACTCCACCCGGCTGGCAGCTCCAGAGGGGTCGAGATGAAACGCGCTCTCGCTGGCTCTGCAGCACCTGCTGTCATCCACTCCTAAAATGTCCTTGGAGATGTTCCAAAAACCGCGGCGAAAAATAGGCCGGAGCGAAACGCCTCCCCCCCGCCGAGCGGGTCGCGCCCGGGCGACGTTTACAGGGCGGCGGTTACAGGGCGACGTTTACAGGGCGCCCCCGTGCAACTTCTGCACATCAAGGATTTAATCACGATCTGTTTTTATTTTCTTATTAGGGCACACTGCCAAACACCAGAGCGGTCGCTCCAGTGTTTTTCTTGGATTATTTGCTGGTTTCACACCTCAGGCCGAACTAATTTCCCCCTTTTTTTTTTTTTTTTCTCTTCGAGCAGCCGCCGCTCAGCTGTCGCACGAACAACGGCCCCGAACGCTGCAGGGGCGTCAGACCGGACGACGGCGACCACGAGAAGAAAAGCGCTCGATCGGTACATCTCTCTAATCTGACATCAAAGTCTCTCTAATCTGACAAACAAATGTGGGGCCTCGGGGGGGTGTGGATTGGAGGTGGGCGGGGCAGAAAAGATCAAATTCACGTCAACCCTCTCGCTTTTGAGCGTCATCCTCCTTTAATCGCCGTCACCGAAGACGCACCAGACAACGGCGCCGGTCTCAGATGACGGGCGTGGGGACGCGATGGCGACAAACACGACGAAGAACGGGAAAACGGCACTGGCATTGACGCAAAGAGGTGACACACACACACACACACACACACACACACACACACACACACAACCGCAGTGCACCCACCTGCAGCTGTGATACGATCATCTGATCACACAACGGTAAAGAAAAGTGTGAAAATGAGTTTGTGTGTTTGTTTTTTTTCTTGTTGTTTCTTGTTTTTGTGTTGTTTTTGTTTGGGGGGGTGTTATCAGTCAGACTTCAAAGACGCCCAGCTAAACTCTGACGTGACCTTTAACCTTTACAGACAGTCATAACATAAAACAAAGTCTAATTCGACAGCCGGGGGGGAAAAAAATCACACACACACACACACACACACACACAGACGCACACTTGCTGCCCCACTTCGACGGTGGGGTTGTGACTTCACAGCTGCGGAAATGAGACATGTGACCGAAATCCGGGGCATTCTCCGCCCGAGCGAGCGCCTCGCTGGGAGTTAATTGGCCGAGCCGCGCGGTAACAGCCGCGGCGAGGCGACCTGTCACAACTCAGCCCGTCAAGACCAGAACCGGGCCCCGACGCACAACCACCCCCCACCCCAAAAAAAGCGCCTAATTATAAACAAACATGGCCGCAGCCCGGTCGGAAACATCTGGAGCGAGAAGCCGCAGGTTTCTAATCTGAAAGCGCGACTGGAGGTCGGATTCCCGCTCGTGTAATTATCCCGCCGCTCCGCGAGGAAAAGCGAAAGTATGTGTACGGCGTGAGCGGCGACCTCGGTGCGCCCGGAAACAAGAAGAAGAAGAAGAAGAAGAAGAAGAAGTACAACGATCGGGAGGCGAGGGCTGACGAGACGCTCGCCAAAAAAAAAGAGGCGCTGGCACGGCTCCATCCAAATTTCCTCCGGCGTGACAGATTACGAAACAGGGACCCATTAAAAAAAAATAATAATAAATCCGGCTTTCCTTTCTCGTGCCGATGCCGTTTGTCCGGCTCCTGATTCAGGGCTTTGTTCAGAGAGAGTGAACTCTGGAAAACCCTGGATGTTTAAAAAATAAAAAACAAAACAACTCGACCTACATACACGGAGCGGGTCCGGAAGAGCAGAGCCGCCATCGCGGGACCTGGGTTCGGGCCAAGCTTTCTAATTGTGGGTTTTTTTGTGCGTTTTTTTTTACGGCCGTCTCTTTGCCCCGAGTTATTCATTACCTCAGCAGATAATACGTTTCACCGTGGAAATTTTCCAAGTGGAAGCGGAGCCGGAGATTTCCTTTCGCAACCTCATCGCCCGCCGGAGCACGACACAAACACGCGACAAAACCAGATGCGCAAACGCCGCACGACGGCGAACATTTTTACAGATCGATCGGCTCTTTTTCAGAAATGAGTTGGCCGACGAATCGATAACGAAAACAGCTGCAGGTGCAGCCGCGCTGACGCCGACCTCGCCGGCGGTGAACTTCCCCACGCTCACACACACACACACACACAAACCAACTCTTAGTCACACACAGTAATTCCTCTGGGGAACTCTGATTATAAACTGATTATTCCCCCCATCCCCTGGGGAGGGAGGGGGGGGGGGGGCACAGAAACACCAAAACTGAAAATTGTTATTGTCGGTTTAATCTCAAATCCACACCAGGGGAGGGAATCCCTCGGCGTTCACGACGACGGAGAGAGAGAGAGAGGAGTCGATGAAGCAGGAGCTAAGACAGTAACAGCACTTCAGTGGTTCAAGGTGGGGGGGTTGTGTGTGTGTGTGTGTGTGGGGGGGTTCTCCCAACCATCTGCACAGAAACCACGACTCGACAGAAACCACCACTCGAGTCGACTAAAACGAAAGTACGCGCTGAGAGGGAGGGGCAAGGAAAGACCCACAACACTGGAGAAGAAAAAATCAAAACAAAAACACCACACACTTGGAGTGGGTGGTGTTTTTGTGTGTGTTTGTGTGTGTGTGTGTGTGTTTGTGTGTGGTGGTGGTGGTGCGGGGGGCTGCCTGACATGTGATGTCACACGTCTGCACGTGTGTTTTTGGGGGAGGGGCCGCCGCAGTATCTCGCAGACGGCAGGACCCCGCGGCGGTGCGTCTGATAAGTTCAGCACGGCGGCGTGCTTATCAGCGCCGACGCTTCGCACGCCGCCCCCCCCCAAAAACAAAACAGACCACCGGCCACACAAAGTGAGCGCAGTCAGCCCCCCCCTCCTCTTCCTCAGCTAACGAGGAAGCCGCTCATTAGATATGGGAGCAGGAGTTTCCTTTGCTGCTCCTCCCTGTCGGACTTCACTGGAGACTGTTTGTCGCATATGGAATGTTGGAATATGCCACACACACACACACACCTGTACTGTATTTACTGCATGTACACACACGTATGTACATATACATACATATACAGGGCTGTGCATACAAGCGCGGTTGTCGTCCTAAATCAAACAAGTTGGGACTCACCCCAGAACGGGTTCGTTCTTCCAGTAATCCCAACCCACTTCCCCTCACGGGCTTCCAACAACCTTTTAAAATTCCTAAAACTGGGAATCTGAGGGAGAACGCGGTGAAATCACCTGAACGCAACTGTGCGGTACCCGGAATATAGGAACGTCACGTGACCCCGCTGACCCGGGAACTCGCACGACGATGGAACCGGCCGACGGAGTTCCGGTTCCTGCGGCGCGTCATGTACGGCGGCGTTGCTGGGAATTAGCGCACGGAATTAGCGCCCGACGCTCAGCTGGTCGTATTGGCGCGCTCCGCCTGCGTGCGTATGAAGGAATCCGTTTGTTTGCCCCGGATCGCAAACATTTACGCACAAGCGCCGCGTCGATAAAGTCGGGCCTGTGTTCACTTCTGAATAAAATCCACCGGTTCAGACGAGTCACGCCACGCGACAACAATTTGCGATCGTCGGCTTTCGCCGCCGCGTGAACAATTCCGATACGCCGAGTCGCCAAGGCCGCATACGGGTGCTGTAATCTGATTAGTCGTCGGCACGCGCGCACACACACACACACACACAGACAGACGCAGGCGCTGAGGGATGAGGTCAGGAGGCGCGTCGGCGGCGAGCGAGCGGCGCACTCGTCCTCCTATTGTAGTCGTGCGTGCACGGGCGGGAGAAGGAAGGATGCTAACCTCCGCTAATCTGCCGGCATACGGCGTCCCGCGGCGTCCATTAGGGAGTGACTGAAAATCACAACGCCTGAGGAAGTCGTACTGCCGTCGTCACTGCCTCCTAAAATAAACCGCGGGAACAAAAAAAAAAAAAAAAAGGAAATGGGGCTCGCCGCGCTCGCCGCAACTCGCTCGCTTCAGGAATAGCTGCTTGACACACTGGCCTACCCAGCATGCCCTCTGCCTCTCCAGACAGCTCTGACATCATCACACAGCAGACACGGAGCGGGACGAGGTTATATAAGCGAGTGTTTTCGGAGGCGCTCGCCACTGACCCCCCACCACACACACACACACACACACACACACACACACACACACAACCGGGAATGGGGGAGGTAAAGAGAGGGGAAAAAAGGAGGCCAGGCAGGAAGAAAGAAAGAAAGAAAGAAAGAAAGACAGAACCAGGGTAACAAAAAGAGAGAGGCCCGCTCTCTTTGGGGGGGGGGTGCGGGGTAAAAAGCCTGAGGAAGGTCACCTCTGGCCCCCCGAAGGAGCCCCAGCCGAGAGGAGGAGGAAGAGGAAGAGGAGGAAGAGGAAGAAGAAAAGGGAGAGGGAGGGGGGAGGGGGTCACGCGGGGCTGCACCCACCCCAACGCTCGCATGTACGACCCCGTTACATCGCTCAGCCGTGCACCGGGAGAAATATTATTAATGGGGGGGGGGGGGCATACGGGGTTACCCTCCTCCTCCTATGGTGCCTGCCCCCCCCAAGCCGGATCCGACTTCAAGGAGCTTGTGTTGGACCCCGGCTATCAGGGTTTCGGTTGTCGGGCCCCCGATTTTACTGTAAGTACAGTAACACGATTATTCAAGGTCCTCGCTCGTCGTCACGTTGACGGAAAAATCCATACGGTCTGTCTTTTTACAGTCAGATCCGCTGCCTCAGGGGGGTGTGTATGTGTGTGTGTGTGTGTGTGTGTGTGTGTGTGTGTGTGTGTGTGTGTGAGTGAGTGACATCAGCGTGCGATACCCAAATGTTTCTCATCCACATTCAGAATCGGCGCGGTTCAAGTCGAGGCAGCTCCCCGTGTCACTGAGCTCTACTGTACTCCACAGGCACGTTGATCTAAAACAACTCAATACACAACCCTGACAGTTGTTTTTCAACACAACACAACGCACACACTGTCTGCCCCCCCTCCCCACCACACACACACACACACACACACACACACACACACACTCCACTCTCAATATTGGCAGTTTTTCCTGATCAAGATAGCGATCGTCTGGTCATCTGTGTGGCGTCACAGTCAATAAAGCAACACACGAGGCTTGAAAAAAAGAAAAAGAAAAAAGATGGGGCCAAATGCACTGGTGCCCCCCCCCCCACACACACACACACACACACCACCTGCCCCCCCCCCACTGAAAAAAGCCTCCATATTTGCAGAGATGCATGTGTTGTGTGATGTGGCCTTGAGCCAGACTCGCTAGATTTTTTGTTTACAAAAGACTCACGCGGTGAAAAAACTTTTTATGTACGTTAAAAAAAACAAAAAAATAATTTATAGACTAATAATGTTGTTTACATCACAACAACGTGTTATTACAGCTTATTAAAAATATTAATAAAAATTTTAAAAACCTGCACGTTATTTTTAAAGTCACTTGTGCAACATTTCGCAGGAAAGAGAGACGTTAAGAAAAAAAAAAAAAAAAACTTGGCACACCGGGGAAAAAAAAAAACAAAACGCACCGGCGGTGGCGGAGGACCGTGGCTGCGCGTGAGCTCCACTCATCCCCCCCTATCGATTACCAATCCGAATCGATGCGTGAGCGGAACACGCGCGCGCCACAGCGCAGCAGCAGCAGCAGCAACGAGCACGGATCCAAGTTCGAGGGGGGGGGGCTGCGTGCACGCAAGCACGCGCGCACACACACACACACACACACACACACACACACACACACAGTGTTAAACAGCCAAAATCGTCCCCGCCGTACAGTAACATCCGGCAGCGTTAGCGTACGAATGACAACCACCGGCAGTGGCGAAACAGACCTCACCCCCCCACCCCCCGCTCCGGTAGCCCGGTAGCTATCGCTACCGCCGAACCAACCGAATGCACGCGCGCGCGCTGTGACAGCGGAACACACACACACACACACACACACACACACACACTTACCGTCGCTAACCCCCCACGCGGTCCCGGTTTGGGTCGGATACTTGCAATAGGGAGGAGGGGGGGGGGCGCATTAGGCATTAGGCTGCAGGACGAAGCTGGAGAAAGTCGGCGGAGGTGGGGGGGGGGGGTGTTCCTTTTCGTGTTGTCTGCGCAAGTGTGACGGTGACGGCGGCGGCGGTGGACGTCCTCACCGCGTCCCCCTCGCTCCACAGCCCGGTCCTCCTCCGCCAAGCTGCGGCTCCTTCTTCTTCTTCTGCTGCTGCTGCTGCTGCCTCGTACCGTCAGAAAACGTATGTCCCCGCTCGGCTCGCGCACTCCCCACCCCCCTTCAAAAAAAAAAAAAAAAAAAAACACACACGACCCGTCCTCCTTCCTACACAGCTTCTGCGTGGTGAAGAAGAAGAAGAAGAAGAGGAGGAGGAAGAAGAAGGAGAAGAAGAAGAAAAACAGGAACAGTGTCGTCTCCCCTTTCGCTGCCTTCCACGAGCGTTTGGATGGGTTGCAACAGGGGGAAAGAACCAAAAAAGAAATACTACACGGTCGCTCCTCCCCTCCGCTCTCATGTACAGTACAGTTTAAAAAAAAAAAAAAAAAAAGGTGGTGGTGGTGGATGGGTGGTGGTGGTGGTGGTGGTGGGGGCGCTCGTCTGAGCAGACACTTATTAAAACTATCTACCGCTCTCTACAGGACCACCGCTGCAAAGCACACACTGTAACGCAAACACTACGTCCACATGTGATGCGGAACCGTCATCCACCTCCTCTGTATTTATTGACTGCACCCACACCCACACCCCCACCCCCACCCACCGTGAGAGGGTGAGATTAGTCCACCCTGTACTGGGTAAATGGGTCATCAAATACAGAAACACGTGACTTTTGTCAGTAATATCCAAATAAAACTACATTATTAATAGTATAAAAAAGATCAAGTAGTAAATTTATTTGGTCATCAATTAGTTTGTAATTCTGATTATTGATATTTCTTCAGAAGCCCCCCCCAAAAAAAAAATCACAAATTCATGGACACACATTACAAGGGCAAGACACAATCCAAGAGCGTCTAATCAAGGTGGACAAAGACCCCGCCCTGACCCTGCTTCTGATTGGCTACTACTCCCTAGTTAGGTTCAGGCGTGAAGAGTGATGATTGGTCAGGGCCAGCCAATCAGAGGCGGGGCAGAGGCGGCTGGGAACTAAAAAAAAAAAAAAAAAAAATTAACACTCGTGGGCTGCAGCAAAACTTCATCAAACAAAATGACGAATGTTTCCGTATTCACGCACGCACACACACACACACACACACACACACACACACACACACACACACACACACACACACACACACGATACGGCCATCGCGTGTGCGTGCACGATTTTCCGGCTTGCGTCTGGTTTTCGAGGGCAAAATATCATCTGTTTCAGATTGTGCGACCGCTCTGAAGGACGCCGCCAATTACCAGATCCCCCGCTGTTTTTTTTATTCTAGACGCAGATCTTCAGAGGAGGTGGGGGGGAGGGGGCACATCCAGGTCAAAGGTCAAATCTAGGCGCATAAAACTAAAGGTGAGGCTTGCAAGAAACCCATTCCTCGTGATGATATCCGTCTTTTTTTTTTTTTTTGGCTCGCGCTTTAATAACGTCCTCTACGTCCTGCACGTGAGTCGTAAACCGCGGGAGCGGAGCGGACGTTATTCCCGCGGGAGGAGCCGACAGATGGAGAACGGCCTTCTTCTGCACGGAATCTGTTCCCGGCGCCGACGCAGCATCCGAATTTGGTCAAAACGTCGGCGTGTCGATTTGGCACCCGTCCTTAATTTCATCGTTAGCTAACGTCATGTTTTTTATTTTTTATTATTATCATTATTAGGTCACGCGTGTCCTTCGCAGCACACGCATGTGCACCAACACGTAAGAAACTGTTGTTTATGTGCGTGACAACTTTTTTTGCGTTTGCATACTCAGGAGGGGCTTTACGCAGCATGAGCGCGCTCTTTTGTCGGCGCGACAACCAAATCCCACTTTAGCGGCAGGTGACGCCGGTGACATTTGCCTCCCCTCGACAACCAATCAGCGGCCCTGAATATAAATTTCACCTGAACCTCTGAGGGGCGGGGGTGGAGTGGGTGGTGTTTTACATGCAAAGGTGGAGACGCAACACTTTCCAATCAGCCCCGACGTGTTCGAGCACGAGCCGCCTTTTGTCCGAACAGGTGAGAGTTAATCTGAGTTAATCTGACAGATGGCCGGATACCCGGAGCGGCGCCGCTCTCAATAATGGATCGCTCCATCTGCGGCCCGCCCCACCCAACCCCACCCCCCCACACCTGAAACCTCTGTTGACCGAAACCGCCGCGCTGCTCTCACGTTGTTTATACAGATGTCAAAGGTTACGCCGCGATGCGTTATCGATCGGCTGCAGAGCCGACCGGGATTTGGGAAATTTTTTTGCTTCTTAACGAGGATGACGAGGATGATGAAGTGCAGCCACTCGCTTTATTCTGTCTAATCCCACAGAATCTGCATTTTAATAAATAAATAAAATCTGACTTTATTTTATGACGGGGCAGAATAAAATCCGCCATTAAGAGTTATAATCCCTGAATTTTTTTTCTGTGTCATATAATAAGAATGACATATAATAAGAATGATAAGGATTTGAAATCCCGTCACATGTTTCCATCTCCTGCTGCGGCGGCTGCTTCTCATTCATAATCTTCAGCATCTCCCCGTCACGCCGCGGGCTCGTCGGGGGTCGTCCCGCGTGCACCGCGCGGTTGTAAAACAAACGCATCCGCGGCATCGCTCAGTCGCACAATATTGCTGTTTGTCGTCTCCTCCGCCGTTTCCCGACACGGTGTTTTGTTTTGTTTTTTTTTATTTTTACCAGCCCCCGTGGTATTTTCATCTCGCCGATAAAATCTGTTATTATTTCTCTGCTCCTTCCTTTATCATCGTTGTATTTGATGGTTTGAGGTCGGGGGTAAAAAAAACAAACAGAACAAATAAAAATCGGATCGAATTTTTTTTTTTTTTTTTTTTCTTCTCAGTCTGCAACCGACCCGGAGCTTCCAGGGGAAAAAAAAAAGCAAAGAGAGAGACCACCGCTGGAAAAGAGAGCAAACGATTTAACCCCGACCGGCTCGGCGGACCCACCTGGAGGCTCCGGGCGGCGTTCCCTAAATTTACTTTTCATTCCTTTTTCACTTTTCTGTGCCGCGCCGCTCCGGGCGCAGCAGCAACCTTTTTATTTTTATTTTTATTTTATCACAGGCGCTGCCTATACCGATCGCGAGCAACATGCCCTACGGCAAACCCGGCTCGCCTGAGCGAAAAAAAACGACTTTTGGATAAGGTGGGGGGGCTGAGACACAATTTTACCATGCCGTGCGCTCCATGCCGTCTTTTCTCCCAGCATCCTTTGCGGCACAAACACTTCCTAATGATGCTGTAAGGGCTCTGCAGGTAACGAGGGGGGGAGAAGAGGTGGACGACGAGTCGAGCGAGAATCTGAATAAAACCCAATCGTTTCCAGTTGTTTCAAATCGCCTGTATTGATCGGCGAAGGGGCGGAGTTCGCCGGGGGGGTTGTCGGTTATCGATCGCCTCGAGTCTCTTTGTGAAATAAACACAAATGCGAGCTGTTGGAAATGACAAAGGCCGCTCTCATCAACCCGGTGGGTTCGACGACACGTGCCCGGCGATACGCCATGCTAGTTACCATGGCAACAGAGCTCAGGTTGAGTCTTGAGTCGGGCCCCGGACCTCGAAGTCGGCCGACAAACCCTCTGGTCCTGGGTAATCGATGACGCCTCCTTGTGCAGGTGCGCTTGATTGTTGTGCACACATGCGTTGTAGATGTGCACACGCTGAAACACATCCATTATCCTCTTTTTTTTTCTTCCCTCAAACTTCTCGGCTGTCCAAACTCGCCTCATCTCTTTGTGCGGCGCTCCCGAGGAAGCCGACTCACGTCCGTCACCGCGGCGGGACATTTGCATTCCGGGGGGGGGGGGGTTTCATCCACATCCATTTATCCTCCTCAGAAGAGGAGGCACTTTGATGTCCTTCAAATCTCATTACGCGCCCGCGAAGGCCGACGTGCCACCCGGTTCGGCGGCAGCGGGGAAGGAAACGAGGGAGGCGAAAATCCCAGCAGAGCGAAATCTGAACGGAGACGGACGGTCGCGTGTGTTGGGGGGCGGGGGGGGGGCTTTTGAAACGCATGACGTGGCTCGATGAGATGCGCAGAAACCCGACCTCTGGAGTTCCCGAAGCAAACGTCAAACCCAGAGAACGAGAGGAAATGGGCGTTCACAATCTCCGCGGCGTGTACAAACGTCCGAGGCGACCGCGAGCGACCCGGCTCTCTGTCAGAACCACTCGTCAGGATGTGAATGGCCTCTTCGGACCCACTCAGCAGCTCAAGGGCTGTGATCTCCTGCTAAGATTTATGCCACGACTGGAAGAAAAGCTGCTGAAACTCAATGCTGTATGATGTTAAAACTCCTTACATCCATCCCACGTGCAGGAATTCGCCGCCCGTGCTCCCCCGTCATCTTATTCTCCACTCACTGTGGACGAAGCGAACTTCGCGACGCAGCGACCGAACGAACCCGATGCTCCTCCTTAGGCTCAAGCCCCCGAGGCGGAGCGGGGACCCCCACTGGTTAAAATGAGATACTGAATGATTGTCCCTTTGCACAAACAAACAAACAAACAAACAAACAATGAATAATTAATGAGCATATATCTCCCACTTAAATCCACCCTGATGAAACCAGGCAAATTAAATACATATGTATATATGTATATATGTATACAGCAAGTATCATTACACTCAATTTTCTTACATCAGCCCGTGAATCACAACAGTCCACTCACGGCAGCACTAATTGCACAGCGTGCGTCAAACGATTGCAGACATCCAGCGCCGTCCGACTCGAAACGCTCGAGCTCGAGCCGGAGCCTCAGCCGGAGACTCGCAGCGGGGGGAGAACAAACATTTATCCAGCGCTCCGCATTTTACAATACGAGTCAAGGTTGACGGGGGTGCGGGTGGAGGGTGGAGGGTGGAGGGTTACTGTGCGGGAAAAACGTGTAGCCGAGCTCTCTAATGGCTGCAACATGATAATGGGCTTCTTAAACACTTTTCCCCGTCCTCTCCCTGCCAGCGCATCCACTTATGTTCGCTCGTTTTCTTCCTCCATTTCACACAAACACCCCCGCTAAGTGTGTGTGTGTGTGTGTGTGTGTGTGTGTGTGGGGTGTGTATGGGGTTAATATGGGGGGGGGCCATAAAAGGTAAGGAACACCACTAAACATGTAGGGTCCAACGGCTTTGTGGCTGCTTGAGGGTCGTGATGTTGAAGTTAAGACGTCCCCTCAAAGACAGACGCACAAGGACGTGTGTGTGTGAGCGTCACATGGGCCTTTACTGTCTGTTGCACAACACACACACACACACACACACACACACACACATCCGATAGATTCTGGTCGCTGGTCCTGGCGCCGATCGACCCGCTCGGTTCTGACTGACAGGATGATTTGCACGGAGCGAGCGACGTCGACACATGCGCCAAGGTCACGTGTTTGTGCGCTCGGCACTGAAGGGGAACACACACACACACACACACACACACACACACACACACACACACACACACACACACACACACACAACTTGGGGGCTACAGAGAAGAGACAGAATGAAACAAAAGAGAGAGGGATGTGCAGAAAACAAAGTGGTTGGGGCTCATCTGAAGACAGAAGACGTTACAAAAGGAATGCTTTATTTCAAAGCGCTCACGGCGCCGAACGTCTGCGTTGATATTCCTAAACAGTGGCGTCGCACAATAAAGGGCGCCTCCGGCTGGAGGACGGAACTGTTAGTCCCGCTTTAAAGAACCAATTAAAAGAACTGAATATCTGGAGTTTACTGTTCGTTCGCCGTCGGGATCTCGGCCCCCCGGTCTCTTTGACCTCGGTCTCCCCCTCTGGAGAGACGCAAACCTCGCCCGAGCACGCATCCTTCCTGTAGATTGGTTGGACTGCTCGCAGCGGGCAGCGTCAGTTCCCGCGGTGACACACACACACACACACACACTATGAATATGTGATTACTGTAATATTATCCACAGGGTTTTTACATCTCTGCAGTGGCGGCGCAAGGAGAAACGCAAAGGGAAGCGGCTTTCTGAAGAGATCGCAGCGTGTTGAACATACACTGAAGATAATAGCTGTGGAATAGGTTTTCAATTATCCTCAGTGCAGCCAGTGGTAAAGGGGGGGGCATGGGGGGGTTGCAGCTGCATGGAAAACACATTAGCTATAATTTGTTTACAATAATTTGAAGAGTGCTCACAAACATAAATGCAAGTGCGCATACAGCGCACCTACAAAAAAAAAAAAAAAAAATGTGTACGGGGAGAAAATAACTGTGTGATAAGGAAGTAATGAATACCATTAAAGGAATAGTTCAACATTTTTGCTTTCTTGCCGAGCGCGAGATGAATAACGCCTCGCTCTCACCTGCGCGTTTTAAATTACAGGGCTGGAGGCAGCCGCCCGATGCGTGATGTTGTTGTTTTTTCCCCGCAGCGTGCTCATCGCCGTCACGTAGCCCGCCCGCTGTCCGTCGGGCTTAATGCTAAGGCTAAGCTAGGCTAACCGCCCCCCTCCCCCCAGGCTCCGTCCTTTGTTTGAATTTTGCACAGACATTCGTGGTCCCTGCAGGATGAACCTTCCGTGACTTTTTTTCCAAGCGCCGCCATGACATTGACGCAAAATGTCTCGATAACATCTGGCTAATGAGGCTAATGACGTCCCCCATTAGCCTCAGGCTCACGCTGCGTCTAGCGCCAATCAGCAACGATTAGCAACGCGCGCGAGCAAAGCTAAACATCAGCATGTTGGCCCGACCGAGCTGCAGGTTGTCGTTCCTGTTTTTGTAGCCAAACTGTTGTTTTTCTACCCGCATTCGTCTAATTCGGGCACGGTTATTATTAGCATTAGTTAGCGGCGCTCACGTGTACGAAAATGTTTTTAAATGAGCGGCCTGCCGGGCCGGGCCCGAGCGCGCTACTTATCCCATTTCAGAAATGATACGACACGAAAAAAGGGGAACCGTCAGCTTCTATAATCTCCGGAGCGCAGTTACAGCAATTCACGCGCCGCCGCCGCCGCCGAGCTGGTGATGGAACCGTAATTGAAAAGTAGAGGAGAATTGCAGCCCTGGAGATAATGTTCGAGTCTGTAATCAAGACCCGCGCTCCGAAAGAAAGAAGCGACACCTTGATCGAACGGAGGCGGGGAGAGAGAGAGAGAGAGAGAGGGGATGTTCGCGATGCGGCCGTGCGAAGCTCCGCATACAAAACATCAGTTGATCGCCAGTCCGTTGGTTCTCGGCGGAGTCGGGCGAACACAAACACCGCGGCACTTCGGCGTGATGTAAACACGGCGTTTTGTTTTCTTTCTGCGGCTGGTGGGGAAAGTTTTCAGAGACGTGAAAGTTGACAGCAGATAAAATGCCGCCAGCGAGAAGATAGTCGTTTGTTTTGTTTGTTTAAAAAAAAAAAAAAAAAAAAGATGATGAATGACTCCACGCCGGCGGTGACAGCCGAGTTACTCCGCCAGTCGGCTGAAATCTCCACGACGGCTCGTGCGGATCAGACGCGCTCGGCCGAGGAGGCGCTTTACGATTTATTTTCCCGTGAGCGGAGCGACGCCCCGTGCGGCGTACGAGAAGAGAGGTCGCTCTCTGAAAACAAGTGCCCCGAATCAAAGGTTCCCGTAAGCCGAAGGTTCCCAGTCAGGTTTTTTATGACGCCGTCAATCACGAGGATCGAGTGACGCGGCGGCACGTGCGTGCACGTGGCCGACAGAGCGATCACAAACGCGACAGGCCGCGTTTTGGGGCTGGAGGATGGGGAGACGAGAAGGTAACAGGAATTAGAAATGAGGAGAAGCCGCGGCGGCGCCCCCGTGACACGGGAACGCCTCCGATGTTTAAAACATTACAGGTAAATGTGCTAAAGTGCCTCCCAAGCCCCGAGGACGCCGCCGCTCGCATCCCATCATGCCTTTAAGTGGCCCCTCATCTCTTTTCAAGCGGCTGCAGCGGCGCCTCGATTGGCCTGCGTTTCAGCTCGCGGGCGCCTCTGCATACTAATGCCGCCGCTCGACAGAACGCCCGGCCTCCAGATTCCCACCGCTGCCGCCTTTCTTCGCCTGCCAGGCGGGACGCCATCTTAAACACGGGCCGAGCGAGCGAGCCAGAGAGAGAAAGAGGGGGACGATCGTGTGTGTCCGTGTGATTTGGTGTGTATCTAACACTCTGCATGTGTGTGTGTGTGAGAAGAAGAAGAAGAGGCGTGATTGGTTCCCCTCTGCAGCGTGTCCGGGTCCCGCGTGCAGAACCTGGCACCGCTCACAAGGCCCCGTATGTTCTGCAGAGAACGTGCCGCTAACACATGCCAGCCATTCGCCCGGGGAGCGAGCGCGGATCCGAAGCTAATTCTGGAAAGAGTGTGTTGCGCGCTCACATGAAAAAGCATATTTATATATAGAACACACACACACACACACACACACACACTGAGAATTAACAGTTCTGATCATTGATGTAGTGGCTCCACCCCCGAATTAACAATAACGAGGTAATTAGTCACAAAAAAAGTGAAGTTGAGCATTATTTCTTTGAGATAACATCAAAACAGCAATTTCCTTTCAACAGGCTAACATGCTAACGTTCCTCCATTAAAGATTAGCACGCTAATTAGCGCCAAACAACAAACGGCCACCTCAGCGTCCTGTGACAAAGCGTTTGAAGACGCGTCGCTCGGCGTCGCCCGTCCAACCCCGTCCGTCTCACGCACGTCTCTTGTTGTCGGCGAATAAAACGCGACGGCGAAGGCGCTCGTCTGTCTGCTGCTCCCCCGGGAAGCGGATTATTCCCCCTCCGCCGAGGGGCCGGATTAATCGCTGGAGCTATTTATCGAGCGAAAAACGCTCCTCTGGCGCGTGTCGCGTTTCTCATGCCGAGCGCAGGAATTTCCGACGCACTTTAAATATCAAACATTTCGTCTGAATTCAGAGGCGACATCTGAGTAAATCAAATCCAACACAGAGCGGCAACACAACACAACACGCCCGCTCGTCATTTCTACACAACCACACATCCTGCAACACGTTTGAGCCCACACACACTACACGCTGTTTACACAAACATCGCACAGCACGCGCTCATCGGCGTCCCAGTAAATCACTCATCGTATTCACACCATCGCTCCAACAACAACAACAAAAAACACACACACACACACACACACGCGGTCGCCGGCTGCGCCGATTTTGCGTGCGCGGAGGATCAAAGCGCCTCAGGTGCAGAGGATTTACCGCGGCGAGGAGGCCGGTAAGTCCTGCTCGATATTCACGGCGAAGAAACAAGCACACGCTGCACCGCAGCCGCTTAAAATGACACGTCCGGCGGCGCGTTACCGATGAGGCGTTCAAGGTCTTAAATGACGCGCGTTCATTTGGCGCTCAACGGTTTTATTCAAATTTACGCGCTTGCGGTTGATGTACATCCCCTTCGCGTTGACTTTCCCTCGCGCACTCACTGCGACCACTTCTCGGAGGTGCGTTAATCAAGCCCGCCTCGGCCGACACACATCGCATTACATTCGTTTGGCACGCCTCATCCAGACAGACTCGAAATTTTCCACGGAACACGCGCCGGGAGCCGTTCGGGGCTCGCAGCTTTTTTTCTCAAGGACACTTCGACCGCCGGTGCAATTAATGGCCGAGCCTCGGCATCAACTTGCGGCCGCCCCGCTCCTCTTTTCCTTGAAAGCATCGGCTGGACCGGAGGGAGGAAGGGAGGAAGGGAGGGAGGGAGGGAGGTCTCCCGCAAGGCATCTCCTGACTCGCTATCGCTATGTCTTAATCCCCCCTCCCCCCGCTGTCCGCAAACACCGTAACAAGATACACCGACAAACATAATCACCTTTTTTTCCTTTTTCCTCGGCAAAGGCCCGAGCGGGGCTTTGTGTGGAGATAATGGAGGCTCTGGCGGTGCGGTGATTGGCGAGGGCCCGCGAGTCGCACATAAAAGGGCCTTGGCGGAGATGGGTTACTTTATACCGGAGCGGCCTTGATCGTAAAGTGTTTTCTGGAGCCGAACGTGGCGGCGGCGGCTGCTCAGTGTCATACATCTATCAGCGCCACACACAGCCGAGTCGGACCCTCCGTACCGACACCTCCAAGTTCTCCCGTTACTTTACACTCAAAGTAAAAACAAAAAATTTAAAAATGGGCGTAGCTTCCATGATGTCACTGCCGGTTTGCGAACTACCGTTTTGTTTTGTTTTGTTAACGAAACGTGATGGAAACGATCGCTACCGGCGCTACCTGTCAATCACAGCATAGCCACGCCCCCTCGCAAAACCTCCTCCACTTCCTGGTCTTTTCTCCTCTAAATGGATCATAATTTACAAAATGAACTTCGTGTTGTGTTGAAGAAGAGTGACATGTGTTGACATAACAAAATGTTTACTGACGTCATAAATACATTTACTCACAGACTTCTATACAAACAGACCAGTGGAGTCGCCCCCTGCTGGTCGTGCAGGAGAAGACGGGTTTAACACACAAGACCAGGAAGCTACGTCCATTTTTTTTCTTTACGATTCTGGGACTCAGGTAAAGACGAGGATGTTAAATCACACCTGGGTAAACAGCTCAGGGTCACATTTACGACTCAAACTCCAAGGACTTGATCTCAATCTGAATACTTTTGCAGTATTACAGTTAATAAACTTAATATTTTTACTTCCTTTTTCTTGTGTCATTTTTTTTTTTGGTGGAGGAACAACCAACTGCATCTCAAACTTCACTCATCATCCTTTGGCGACGCGGCCTCAAACCTCGCGAGGTGCCCAATCCACCCCGTCACAAACCGCATCTATGACCCCGAAGCCAAAACAAACCAGGTTTGTGCCCGTCCCTCCCCAGATGTCTCTTATTCCACGCCAGCCTGAGAAAACAAGGGAGAGCGGAGGAGGAAAAGCCGCGGAGGTATGCGAGCAGGAAGCGGGCGAGCTCCAATTTCTATCTCGCGCGCACGCGGGCGAGCCGAGCCGAGCCAAGCGGCTTTGTTGTCGGGAAGCGCTCCCCCTGTTTATCTCTCAGCGATTCCAGCTGAGATTTCATTATCGTCATTAAAATATACCGAGTAACGTACACTGGGGGGGCAAAAACAAACACGCCAAACGCAAGAAATCCACACCAGAAGAAAAAAAAAGGCAGGCAATGCTCGCCGGGACGATGCTCTTATTTCCTCGCCTGCCTCCCTCCCTGCGCGGGAACAACATGGCAGCTTCTAATATGACTGTATCACAGGACGTCTTACTTGGCATGTTATTGTGCTTAGGTTATCAAAAAAAAAGAAGAAGAAGAAGAAGAAGCCCACAGGGAGAAAAATAGATGTGAAATGAAATTGTTGCAGCACTGATAACATCAGCGTTTACTCCTCGCTGTCTGATACCTGCGTGATACACTACTGTGTACATGTACATATACTGTGTGTGTGTGTGTCTATATACACACATATACTGTGTGTATGTGGCATTATTGTATTTGTTGACACTGAACCATCCACAGAGGAGCGCCCTTGGTGTGCACAACCCCGAGAAATAAAGGATCAGCGATTCAGGGCCCCGTCCCCGTGCACAGGGCGACAAGGTCGTCACCCCCCCCATATGATCACTCAAGTGTATTTTTGGTTTTTTTTATATAATCCAACGATGCACAACTCACTTAATTCCCCTTCTCCTCATGTTTTTTGAAAAAGCGATGAATAATAAAATGACAAATTGCACTTTTTTAAGAAAACGAGGCGGCTCGACTCAGGGGATGACACTTTTTTTTTTTTTTTTGAGGGATCCACGGACGTGCCGCGGACGTCTCTTCGGTCATTAGGCGTGTTTTATACATTTTCCTGGCGCGGCCTCGCATTAATGCAGAAACGAAAAACAACGATCGTTTAAATCTTGAGAAGACGCTCGTTCATTTTGAGCGCCGTGTCCTCGCCGCACCAGAGATCGTGAGGAGGTTGATAACGCCGTATAAGCTCCAGCTTTTTTTTTCTTCTCGCGCTCTGTTTCAATCACAAAGAAACATGCATCGCATGCGGTGCTGCAGCATCTCGCGCAGCGTGAGCCTCCATCAAACACCGTCTATAGCTTCCTTGTGCGCCTAACCTTTGCCGCTGAGTCTCTCTCCAATCACACCAATGAAATGTCAGTCCTCCAAAGGGTGGGGGTGGGGGGGTGGGGATGGGATGGCCTCAGCCCCCCGGTTCTATCCTTCACCGGCGCTGTTCTGCGACGGTTCTGCAATGCAGACATTTTCAAAAGGTTGGTAGCCCATCGCTCGGGAACAGATCCTGGAGCGTCCCTGTGGCTAACGAACGACCGAGTGCAAATCTCATTTAAAACAGAAGGAGTGTGTGTGTGTGTGTGTGTGTGTGTGGGGGGGGGGCAAACAGACAAGGAGCAGATGAGCAAGCATGAAGAGGCTCTTGTGATGGGGGGGGCAGCATAGCCCCCCCTCAGAAAAAAGGAGAAAAGAAAAAAAAAAAAAGATAAGCCAGAGATAAAGTTGCACCCTGCTCTTCTTCCTTTGTGCTGGTGCAAAACAGCGGCACGGTCTCCAGTAAACACACACAAAAGGTGTTTGCAGAAAACCTCTAAATTTGTGTGTGTGTGTGTGTGTGTGCGCGTGTGTTGTGTTGTGTTGCACCCGAGCCGACAAATAAGCAGCGACGCACAGCCACCGTAGAGAAAATGCCAGCTGGTGCAGAATCAAAGGCGTCGTAATCCTGAGCGTCAGCGCTGCCTCTCCAACAGGAAGACTCATTAAAAAAAAAAAAAAAACTAAAACAGCGTTATCCTCCTCATCCTCCTCATCTCTCCTCATCCTCCTCGTCCTCCTCATCCTCCTCGTCTCTCCTCAGCACCAAAGCCACCGATACTCCCAGCGGGTTTTTATTGGTTCAGCTGGCACCGTGGGCTCAACAGATGAATCCAGAGGGGGCGAGGTGAGGAAATCAAAGCTTCGCTGAGCCGCAGGTTGTTTTTGTTTTTTTATTGCCAGATATCACAAAGTGACCTGTGTCAGATATGTGGGTCAGCTTACCTCTACAGGTAGTCAGTGTGTGTGTGTGTGTGTGTGCAGAAAGCAGAAATCACTTCCTGCGGCAGGTCCGGAGTCTTGAACCGTTTTGCCGGGGGGGGGGCAGGAACGTCGCGGTGACGACGGAGCATCTCCGTCACCCAAAGCCAATAAACGGCTGCTGCTTTCTAGAAAGGTGACGGCGAAGTGTGCGTTCATGCATACGCTGTGTATGCGTGTGTGTGTGCGTGCATGCGTGCACGTGTGTGTGTGTGTGTGTGTGTGAGTGTGTCGTTTGGAAAGAAGTTGTTTAGCGGTAATTGAGTGGCTAAGTGGCTGCGGACATCCTGCCAACTCAGCGGCAGCACAGGAAGAGGAAGGAGGTCTGGCTCTGGGGGCTGGGGGGGGGGTCAGCTACATTACCTACCCACCCACCTCCTCCTCCTCCTCCTCCTCCTCCTCCTCCTCCTCCCCCCTACTCCTGCTGCTTATTAAATATTAAACATCAGTCCAACGCTGATGTCAACCGTGGACAGAGACGACAGATCGGGCAGGTGAGGTGATTCTTACTCCTAACAATAACAAACTGCTGCCCCCCCCCAACACACACACACACACACACACAAACTGACGTCCAACTTAATGTAAAACACACCACATCCATTACTCACATGTCAAAATGTCACGCCGACAAACTTTAAAAGGCGACGACACACACCTTACATCAACTATAAAACAGAGCATCACCTGATTATTATTTTTTAAAGGGGGGGGGGTTATACTGACTGACTCTGGACTTTAATTGAACGAGCAACGCTTTATTAAATCCACTGCAGAACCTGGATGTAATGGGCGCTATGGTATTATTACAGTAATTCAAATAAAGGCCCAGGCCGAGGTGTATTGATTGTAACTTGGCAGCCGCTGTTTAAAGAAAAAAGAAAAATCTCAATTAAAACCGAGCGCACGGAGAAAAGTCAGCGTTCGGGGGTGGGGGTGGGGGGGGCTCTGCATAATTTGTTGAAATGGAAAAAAAAGAGGAAAAAATCTATATTTGAGATGTTGAGGAACTCAAAGTGCGGGGGGGTAATGGAGTTTTAATGGCCGTGATGATGTAACTTTGTGCGACTCATCTCTTCCATGAAGTATGGATTTTTTTTTGTAACCATATGTGAAGCGTCAGGCGAATTTAAACACTCTTGACTTCGCTTTATTACAACTGGCTTGGTTTGGTCGTCATTTGTTCCAGGAGGGAGTCCTGGAAACACGAACCCGTCCAGACCGGACCGGACCACACGGCACCGCAAGAAATCATAATCAGCAGGTGTGTTACCTGTTGAGGAGCTTCCCTGAAAGACGCGAAGCTCCTGCGAACGTCGCGTAACTGCCGCCATTACACGTCGGCGCTATGAAACGCAGTAAAAGAGCAACGGCAAACCTGATGCTGCTCTGTCTCTCTCTCGCTGTCTCTCTTGGTGTGGGGGGGCAAAGTAAATATGATGACATGATTAGCTGGAAAAGAGCCGTCACGCCGACAAACGCAGGGGGAAAAAAAAAACAAAAATGTATATCGCAGGCAGGCGAGCACGTTGCATTGTGGGAACCTGTCAGCTGCTGTCCTCGTTATCAGCTAATTGCGCGGCTGAATAAACATGATAACGGGCGGCAGAGACGAGACGGTGTTCGTCTTGTGCCCCCGCTTTTTAAACTGGGGGGGGGGGTAAATTAGCGACACGCCACGGTCGAGTATCACGTGACGAAAACGTTAGCGTGATGAAGAAAACTCAGCGAGTCCCTGTATCTTCTGTCGTTTACTGAAAAAAGAAAAAGTTTACTTCGCTTCACCGACGCGTACCCGTAGCTCACATACTTTCATGAAGCTTTTACGAAGTTCGGCAAATTCCCAGCATACTTCAGCTCCACCTTACTTCCACATGAGGTGTGGTCTAATCAGCCAGAATAACACAAAACACCTGTGTGTGTGTGTGTGTGTGTGTGTGTGTGTGTGTGTGTGTGTGTGCAGAGCATTAATCAGCTCGCTGTGAAACTGTAAAAATAAACAGAAAGTTCATGAATGAGGGGATTTTCTTCCTCCACTGCAAACAAACAAGCTAATCTTAGCAACACACACAGACACACACACGCCGTCCACGCCTCCTCACGCTAAAACACGCACACACACACACACACACACACGTGCGATCATGTGCCGCGGCCGCCGTCGCTACCCGGGGGTCGATCCGTCGATCCGGCCGAATGAACGGGCGGCTGGACCGCGCCCTCCACCCGTCAGCAGACAGCAGCTATTAGCGCGCCGGCCGAGCCCCGGAGGGACGTTCCAGCTCTCGTCAGCCGGTAATGAGGAGAGCGAGCGCGAGGTGCACGGGACGGGACGGGAGGGGGGTCACGTCTTTGCTGCCGGTCGCCGCCGCTATTAATAATCCACGCGGCAGAGAACCTCTCCCGGATTAAAGGCGGCCGGCGAACGTTCACGTGCTCATTAGGGAGGAGACTGAGGACCTGCAGCTTTGGATTAAAAAAAAAAAAAAAAGGTGAATGGATGTAAACAGGCGCGTTCAAAGCTAAAAAAAGATTAATTATAGATACGCAGCGTGCTGATGTTTCACTCATATTTGAGAGAAGGTTGCTGGAACATGCGTGTTTCTCAGCGTCTGTAAATTCAGCCTAACAACTCGATTTTAAAGATGAACGTGTGTAAATGTTGTTTCCCTTCCAGCTGAATGCCGCAGCATCTTTACCACCATTTTTATTGACCCCCCCTGCTCCCTGGATATCTTTTTTTTTTTTTAATGCATTCATGCATTCAGCACGACATTAATAAAAGATAACCTCCGCCGTGATGATACACAAGCCAAGTCAAGCGATATTTTTATTTTAAGTGGAAGTGTCACCTTTCGGCATATGCGCAGCTCACATCTTCCTCCTCCTCCAGAATTGAAAAACAGATGAAACCGCATCCTCGAAAGCGACGGAAATAATGAATTCTATATGTCGGCGGCTCTGGTTTAGCTCACGCGCACGTGCCACGCGAATTAAAAAAGGGAGTTACGTCACCACGGGCAACGGGGTCGGCCGACCCTCGTGCGCGGCTGTGCAGAATACTTCCCCGCCGAGGAAAAAAACGCGGCGGTTTGGAGTACTGTCACTGCCGTTGGCGAGCGGAGAGGAGAGCGCGATGAAGCTGCGATCCTTCTCTGCGATGACTCACCGCTTCGAGTCACGGTCTGGCGGAAATCTGCGAGGCAACGTCTCTCCGACAGTCGTGGCTCCGACAGCGGGAGACGGAGGCCGACGGAGGGCTCAGGTGCCTGTAGCGCGTCTGTCGGCGTAACGCGTTTAAATGAAATGTGACAGCGCGCGAACGTTTAAATTTTAGGTAGCTGAAATCATCGCGGTTTCCGCACACAGGAAGTTCTCGCTGACGAGCTAACCGACGACAAGCTCATTAGCTTAGCTTGGACGCTGCAAACCTTTAACCCCCCCCTCCCCCGCCAGTAATAAATGAAGAGATCGTAAGATATTTAGCCGTTTTAAAGGCTGTGTAAAATTTGAAAAGGATCATTTCTTTCACCTTCAGGTCTCCCTCTCACAGCCGTGGCCATTTTTCTTTCTGTGGCTGATAACAACATTGTTTTCACACAGTTAATCTCTGGGGATGCGGCCACAACGCCGGGTCGAAGCTGAACCGAGGGGGGGTAAACGGCGAAACAGTTTGGCGAATTATTTTTTTCCCCCGTCATCCTGCTAACCTCAGAGAGGAGGGTTGTTTAAAACTCATCATCGACCGCTTGGCCCCCGCCGCCTTCCCGTATCTCCGCTAAAAAAAAAAAACAAGAACGTGTTGTTGTAATGAAGTGTATTTTACGAGGCAGGTTTCCCACACGGCGGCCCGAGTTCGCCGCTCCAATAATCCAACCCTCTCCGCGTCCCCCGACCACCTGCGGAGGCGCAGGACGAGATTTACCCGCCACCGCGCTAATTAAAATCTGATAACCCGGCGTGCTCGTTAATGAGAGGTTGCTTATCGTCGATCGATTGGGATTCACATACTAATAAGCGCCACGCGGCCCGACGCACGCGGTGCCGCGAGAATTAACGGATGCGTCCCTCGGGGGAAAAAAAACGTACACGCGGCGCCCGTACGAGCTCCCGGGTCCGAACCGCGCATTTGTCAAAACTCGGATACGCCGCTCATTTTTCAGCCGTCGCTTTCTCTCGAGCATCCGGAGGAAGGAAGAAAAAAAAAAAACAATTACCGCAACGACACGCCCTCCGGATGAAAACATAATTTCCTGCGCTGCCTCTGAACGCTGCCTGCCACCTGTAGGATCTGCTATTTAATGATTTATTTGATGGAGGATATATATATATATATTTAAATACAAACGCCTTTTCCTGTATATTTACATGAAGTAGCTGATTAACCTGTGAGTTTGTTCACTTTCCTCCCGTGTCTTGCATCATCAGTCCCAAATTTATTTATGTTTTTTTTTTTATTTTTTTTTAATCTTCATCATCCAACGAGGAGGATAAAGCGGCTCACACAGTACAGCTGCAGGAAAAGGTTTTCATATGAGAAGAAGAAGAAAAAAAACTGTAGCATGAAATGATTAATCAGCGATAGAAGCGTGGATGATGGGAAAACGTACAGAAGATGTGAGCCGCTGCTTCGTTCAAGCTGCTGGAAGAGCTAAAGACAAATCCTGCTTTTTAATTTAAAGGAGGTTTCCCGGCTTTCCAACGGTCCGACGTGAAAACCGGAAACAATCGGAGAGGCGAGCGGGTTCGGGCGTCAGCCGAGAAGCCGCTGGCGTCGGCAATTAACCCGCGAAGCCGTCGAGTGCCGGGTGACTGACCCCGAGTGCGACTCGTTATCGCGCTCCGCTCTCCAATTAGACGCCATCGCAGGTGTGGAAATCGGTTTCCCGGCGCGAGGCGAGGAAACTCGAACAGCCGATCTCCGGACCCGCCCGGAGAAAATGTCGCGCTGACGGACTCAACTCTACCGCGGCTAATCGCTACCTCATACAACCCCCACTTCAAATAACCCCCGAAATGTCCCTTTAACTCCTCATCTTACTGCACGAAGTATAAATACTGCGCAACTACTGCAGTGTACTTTCAACGCATGCTGATCCGTATATGCAGCGCTCATCATCCTGCATTCTCCAGCTCATAAGTGATTTTTTTTTTTTTTTTAACACCGCGCTGACATTTACATCAAATGCTACACGGGAGAACGCACCGAGCGAAGAGGAAGAGGAGGAGGAAGAGGAGGACGTGAAGGCGACGAGATGAAAGTTCCAGCTGCTTCAAAGACGTGGCCTTGTGTCGCTCCCCCTCCCACACACACACACACACACACACACACACACACACACACACACACTCGTGAATAGCATTATCAGAATGGCTCATTATGCAAACGCTGCCATTTGAGATTCTGCTTGGATAACGTCTGCGGTTTCCTTCCCAGCGTCTCGTAACTCGCACGTGCCGCGTGGAACAGGTTGTTTCATCCGACTCGCTGCACGCCGCAGGTGATTCGCAGCCGAGCAGCAGGTGGTGTGTGTGTGTGTGTGTGTGTGTGTTTTTGAAAACCTGTGGCACCAAAGATCTTTGATGGAGAACGGCATCAGAGTTGCGGGCGCAGCGAACAGGCCACCATCACTTTTTTCTGATCGTTCCCCGAGGCCTAATTGAACAAAGCAACGTTTATTAAAAAAAATAAACAGATAAAAATTAAATCCTTGTTTTTGAAACAAGACAAATGACGACGTTTTAAACCAGAGGAAGATGCTAATCCCCCGTTTGAAACTCCATGCGTCTTCCTGACAGGATTTCACTGGGGACATAAATACTTCCAAGCGGCTTTCCGCAGGAGTTTATTTCGTTGGCTGGAGCAGATCTGCCGATAATGAGCGCGATATTAATTTTAATAATATTGATGAGAGCCAGTAATCGCCCCTGACATCCAGACGATCATTTTTTTTGCCGGTCTCGCCGCAGCGCGGAGCTCAGACTCGTCTGTTTAGGATTAATGACGCTTTGGAAACGCTGCTTTGTTTTCGATCTTTTTTTTAATGCAAAATGTTCCATCGGGGCGTGTGATTGGCGAATGTGAACGCGCTGGTTCCCGATCGGTTCGCTTTCATCTCGGCGGTTTGAAACCCGGCTTCTTCTAATCGACACGAACGAGAGCGCTCCATTACAAACCCCCTACTTAACTCACGCCCGGACACGCTAAAACCTAAAGAACCGGACTCCTCGAGCGGACCAGAACCAGATCGACAGCCCGCGAATCCCCAAGGGCCCGGTTGACGTTCTCTGTTCGCCCGGGCGGCTCCGTCTCCGTCTCCTGCTGCAGCGCAGAGCAGACTCCCGCCTCACGTCCGCTGCCGTAATGAGCTCTGACGCGTCCCGTTCATTAATCACATTTAACAGCCAGAATTGAAAGCAGCTGCGCCCCCACCCACCCCCACCCGCCCCCGCCCCATCGATGGAGAACATGAATACCTGATTCTGACACCTCTGAGAGGACTCGCCCGAGCAGCGAGAGGTTTCTGATTTGTAAACAACCTTGTTAGAGCTTTTAATGGGTCGGGCTTATTGGGTTTTACCGTCAAATCGATGCCGCCCGCTCCCGCGCGAGGCCGCGTGATGTCGGCACGGCGACCGTTAAGATGGAAGCGGATGGCGTGGGCGAATTTTTTAAAAAAGTGACGGTGAAATTTGAGCGGGGGAACGGTTGCCCTCCGGCTGACTCCCGTCCTTTAAATTTATTTAACGGTAATATCATGTTTTCTTTAAGCTAATACTGACGTTGAAGGTTCAGGACTCGTGCTCCGGTGCCGCTGGATGTGTGGATTTTTTTTTTAAAAATTTTATTTTAAATGCCCCAGGTACCAAACAGGTGAGCAGAGGACAAAACACTCAACCCGATTATCAGGACGCCGGCAGAGGGAACCTTATTAGAGCCACGCAGTCAGGTGTCCGCGGACAAATGATGAAAAACATCCTTTCACCCGACTTGCACTACGTTATGAAAAGAAAAGCCGGAGGGGGGGGGGGCGTCCGACGGCTCTTGTATTCTGTCGAGGAGGGCGGGAGGATTAAAGAGCGCGAGAGGGGACGGCGGAGGAGGAAGATGAGAAGGAGCGGGGGGGGCAGCGCGATCGAGGTCTCTCTGCGGTGGGGGCTAGATTACTGGCGTCTGCGGCGCTCGGATTTTTCACGAAGCTAATATCAAAGCAACAGCTGAGGGGAAGAGGCCGAGGACGGAAAGGGAATGAGAAATGCAGTCTTCAGCGGAGGAGGAGGAGGAGGAGGAGGAAAGAGGAAGAGCACGCCAACACGTACGTGCAACATCTATACGCAGCGGCTCACCTGCCCGCTGCCTCTTTAGCTGTCGGGGGGCGTGGAGTTTTGCTGGTGAAACGCTGGTGGGCGTGGCGTCAGACGTCAGACCTGGGGATGAATGCTGAAGCTCCTCTGACTGAGAGCGCCTTAAAAAATGCAAACCCCATCAAAGAGCTCGGCCGTGAAGCCACATGAAGATGCAGCCGCCTCCTCCTCCTCCTCCTCCTCTCTCCTCCTCTTCCTCCTCCTCCTCCTCGCTCGCTCTCTGAACAGCTACTTTCTTCTCGGGGCCTTGATGTAAACCCTCCGGGTCTCGATTATTAAACCCCTACCCCTTATTCTCCAAAAAAAACCTACATATATATACACATATATATATATATATATATATATTTGTCCGACGTGTGTTTTTGTTTAACTTTGTGTTCTCCGGCCGTTTATTGTTCCCATTACGTAACGCGTTATCCACGTCTACGGGTAAGTTATTCGGCCGTTCTGCGCTGGAATCTCTGCGCTGGATCTTAAGACAGTTTAATACCGCAGCAGAATTAATTTCCTGTGGAAGATAAATCTGCCCGAAACTCAAAAGAGTTCAAATTTTAAAAAAAGAAAAAAAAGACTGTTCAGGGTTTCTATTTGCATCATAATCACAAGGCGCTGGGCTATAAAAGACATGTTTCTTTTCCGCTTAATAAACCCGTGACGTTATTTACCGTCTGTCGGAGTTTTTCGACGTGACGTAAACACTCGAGTTGAACTTAAACAACTCCGAAGAAACAAGGTGGGGGGAGGAAAAGTACAGTAACGTCAGAGCTGATCCCGCTGAAACGGGAAATCCGAGCTTCTTAAATCCTAATCATGGTTGAAATTAGTCTGAATGCATGAGTGGAAGGTAAACACAGTGTGTGTCGTACTGTGCGTTTTCCTCTCCGGTGCCTCCTCCTACACACACGATACGTAAAACGCACACACACTGCTTGCACGCGTGTATAACGGCGCCCGGTTCGGCCCGGTGGCGTCGGCTCTCTGGGTCTGGACGGCCTCCAATATGAAAGATGGCGATGACGACGGCGGCGACACGTGAAAGAAAAAAAATAATAATAAATGAAGCGCTATCCATCGCTAACGATTATTTTCCTTGTCAATTAATCTCCTGATCAGTATCTTTTGATTAAAAGGGAACGTCAGCAGCACGGGTGATTTCGGGGCCTTCCCGGGGACGCGGCGTCTCGACGGGCAGTAAAACGTTTAATACTGCAGTAAAAGATGACGCCTGGCGGAGCAGCAGACCTGGTAATTTACATTGAGTCCATTCAGGCGTTATCGCTCAGACGGCCGTAAACCGGCTCTGAATCAAGACTTACAGTTTGAGCGGTGACTTTAACAAAGTACTGTAAGTAGATTCATCTGGTGTGTGTGTGTGTGTGTGTGTGTGTGTGGGCATGTCGCTAAGCCTCGGGAACACACACGGGACACATCCTGTGATGTAAACTACAGTAAAACGCTCAACAACAACTCGTTAGTGGAGAAATAAAGTTTTCTAGCAAAGAAAAAAAAAGCGATCGCTCTGCTTCCATCAGCTGAGATCCTCTGCTTCTCCATTTTTGCATTCGTCCCCTCCCTCTCACTCTTTTTTAAACAAATGGCTCATCTCTGAGGAAAAATGGTACAAGTGGGGGTGGTGGGGGCAGGGGTGGTGGTGGGGGGGGGCAGACTGCGATAGCGGCGCTCGCGTGGAATTTTAATCGACACCGCGCACTTTTTTTTTTTTTTTTTTGAGAAACAAAATCCGTCAGTGCGCTCGCTCTGAAATGATTTCACTTTCACGCTTCGGCCGCGGGAAAATGTTATCTCCGGCAAAAAAAAAAAAAACAACTCAAAACCAATTTGGAGCAGAATAAAAGATGTACCTGCCCGGCTTGACAGACACTGAAACCCGTGATCCCTCGTTATCCGCTCGGCTTCTTTCTTTTGACACCGCGATAACCGATTCATCGGCGGCGGCGGCAGCATCCGTCTCCAAAGATCACCGTTTCCATTTGCAAATCAGCGGAGCAGACGGCATAGTTAACGAGCGCAGAGATATAGCGCCCCGCGGCCGATCAATAAACAACTTGTGGAAGTGACTCATCACCGGCGCGCTCGCCCTCCCCCCCAAAGTGCGGAGGCGAAGCCCTCGCCACGTCCGCCTCAGAACCGACAAGCAGAGACGTGATGGCCGCACTCAGACACAAGTGGCCCGCCGGCGGGGTCCATCTCGTCTCATTGATCCGCTCGGCCCGGATCCGAGAAATATGGCCGAGGGCCGATTCCCTAATGGGGCCGCAAATGCAAGCGGGGGGGGTGGTGGTGGTGGTGGTGGTGGGTGGGTGGTGGTGGGGGGTGTGACGGATGGAGGGGCCGCTCGTCTTCTCATTGTCAGCTAATCGCCTCTACGCCGCGCTTCGTGTCTCGGTCAGGCCATGGCTAATAGCCGGCCCCGCCCCCCCCTCGCCCCCGCTTCAGCTCAATGTCATGCATAAATACTGTACATCACCACCCGCCACCCGCCTCCACCCACCCCCACCGCTGCGTCCTGCTCCATCCACCTTCCCATAGGGGACACAGCGAGCACAGCGGTTACGGCTAAGTGTTGCACATGCATTTATAATCAAATGTGTGCCCCCACCCCCCGTCGCTGCCGCCGCCGCCACCGCCACCGCCACCGCCTTAGGGCATCTTCAGTCTACAGAGCCACGATTTGTATTCAGGCGCACACTGCCCTCAACTATAGATTATCTGCATTTGGACAGGCTTTTAGGATTTATTGACTTTAATAGTCGAGGCAATATTTGACTGAGCTGAAGTGAAATATAAAAAGCAATCAGAGAGAAAAGCCCCCGTCTTGTCCGTCCACCGATCGTATCTTTCCACAATATTGGAAAAGGTGGTCGATAAGATCGGCCGAATCAATCTTTTAGAAGGGTAATTTTTTTTTTTTTTTAACCATGCATTACACAAATGCAACATCGCTTAATCTCGGGATCGAATCACAGAAACTATATTAAAGTCGAGTTATCAAACTAAACCTACGTAATAAAATGGGCTTAACTGATTGGGAAAACTGGCGCCGGGCTCTTTCTCTTGCTCTGTGCTATAATTTCTGATCATTATGAGAAATGAATCTGGAGCGCAGCCACGTTGAGCGGCACCAAAAGCTGGCGGCGAATCCCGTTCACTTCCTAAAATATCTCCAGTTTTAAAACGACATCACCAGTCCACCCAGTGACGTCACATGTCCCGCAGATGAAATACACGCGACTCTGCATCCTCAAGCGCTTCTTCACGTCACTTGGGTCCGTCCAGATGTTTGACTCTGGATTGCGGACACCGTCCTGCAGCACACACACACACACACACACCGCTGAAGAAAACGAGTCTTACCGTGACTCTGAGGGGGTCGCAGTGGGTCGGTCAGGATTTGTCCTCGCTGACTCGGAGGGTGTCACCTGCGCGCGCGCACACACACACACACACACACACACACACAATGGTTTTATTGGCGTGCTGTGTTAACAGATACTCGCAGGCCCACCATGTTGCTCATTTGTTAAAATAACCCACTTGTAATTATAAAAAACTAAATTTGCAGCAGCAGTTTTGTTTTAACACAGTTTGTCCACCTACACAAACCAAACGACGGCTGCAATAATAGTTCAAATCACAGTTTTATTGTCTGAAACTTCTATTATTGGAATTTTCTAAGGTGGAAGCAACTAAAACCACTTACTAACGACTTGTGTAATCAACCACACGACGACAACAACAAAAACAAAGCTCCGAGGTTTACAACATAGTTCATTAAAGTCGTACAGCGAGGGAAATATTCCACTCCAACGAATGGAAATGCTCGGGATGTCCCGTGAATCACTTCCCTCGCGTTCAGCCAAACGTGCTCGGAAACTCTGGGTTCTACTACAATGCGGTTCTGCGGGTTTGAACAAAGTTTGGACGCTGGCTCTGGGGTTTTTTTTGTTGTTTTTTTGTTTAAGCTGTTAACTGCGTGGCAACCACGTCAACGACCACATCCTGGCAAGTTAGGGAAAAATCTTTTTTTTTTTTTTGTTATTTCTCAGAGAACACGACCCGGATGAGAGTATCTGTCTACGATCAGGGCGTGGAACGTCTAAGTAAGACCTCGCAGCTTCGTGAGAGGAGCGGCAGCCAAAGCGGCGTGGACCCTCGCGGTCCGAAAGCGGCGTTGCGTTCGAAAGAGACGTAACGCAGACGAGCAAACAAACTATTTTCCTTCAGTGGATGTATGAAAGAGATAATGGGAGAGATGCTGCTCGCGGCGGCGGCGGCAGCCTCCGTGGCTGACCTTGGTACTCCTCACGCATCAGCCCAGCACTCAGCCCTAATGGGGGGGGAATCACTGTGAATAATTTCTTAATGCTTTCACAGAGGAGCAAAGAGGGAGTGTGAGAGAAAAAGGAGGTGGGGGGGGGGGGTTGGTAGACGAGGAAGAAGCGACACAGTGAAAAGTTGAAATGGATGATAGCGAGACAGAGAACAAATAGGCGCTGGAGACAAAGAGGAAGAGGGAGAGGAAGAGGAAGCATGACGATGCATAAAGAAGGGGGAATTGATGAAAGAAGGCGAGAACATTAAAGGGCGGGGGGGGGGGCTGCGTCTGGTGTCCTGGGATCCAGCAACAGTCTACATTATTCAGTGCAGCGCCGGATCCGTTCAGGGTGACTTACCTCGTCGTTTACATGCTATCAGCCATGAATTATTAAAATAATATGCCGCGGGTTCCGGTGATCCATAAACAATGACTTACAGGTCAGTCGCAAGACGCTGCGGCTAAGAACGCCGCTCTGATTCGTGGCTGTAAAACTTAAAGACCACAGATTAAAAGTTAATTGTGTCGTTTTGTCGCGTGTCGTTAAACGTAAAAAGCCATCTCCAGGATAAAATGAAATTTACAGTTACAGGGAAAGTGGCACAGCTGGTGACATCAAAGTCAGCAGCACCTGTGTGTGTGTATTACTCCTCCGCATGTTGGTGGGGGGGAATCAATAACCTGAGAGTGTTGTTTTCAGAGTTGATACTAACATCAATGGGACAGGTACAAAAAAAACATCGATCCATCTCTCTCTCTTCAGAGTGGAGAGGCAAATAAAAAGCTGCCTTCATCTCCTGCTGATTGTTCGTTTACAGGGAACACAAACAGCACAAGGAGACTCATTTAATAATCATTTTTATTTTAAAATGTGTCTGAATTTAAGACTCTGGCCCCATTTAAAGAAAACAAAACCTCAGCCTCGGCTCGCTGTGCAGAAATGTGTGGACCTGGACGATATAAATATCCTGGTATTTTTTTAAAGCCTTGATCTTTCTAGGATGACGAGAGATGAGATCTGCAGCGCACGAATTTCAAAAAAAGAGCTTTTTAATAAGGTGCAGCACTTAAGCTCTGACTATAACCATGTGCTCCACATCTTTCCAGATCCTGCCTCAGCTGTCTGTCTGAAGCAGAGACTCCTTCAACCTCCATCCACCTCCAGGTCAGGCCAAAAGATTTAAATAACCAGTTTTTACATTCCTTTACCGACCAACATATGCACAAATATAAACATATATGTATATATAAAAAAGAAGAAATGCCGCAGAAGCAGCAGCAGTGGAGGTGCCGCCCTTGTTTAAGGAATAAGATGCTGACCGTGAACCACAGTGTCCCGGGTCCATGACAAACTGCAGAGCTCTTTGTCGTCTCTCTACTGAAGATATATACTGTATGATAAAGCCGTAATTTAAACTAAATGAACACATTAAAAACTAGCCCCACGTTGCTTGAGAATATCTTAAAATTAACCTGCATTTCTGATTAAATAAACCTGAAAATGGGAGACGACTGAAACTGAGAACTTGGGTGAGCTCTTACCCGAACGCTGGTTCTGGCGTCAAATTGAGTCCGATGACTTTGTGATCCACCTCGCTGGCCCACAGCAGCGTCCTGTCATCTGTGGGTAAAGGTAAACAAATGATCAAATGATTAAATAAGCATAAGCCGCCTAAACATGAAAAGCATCTTGTACAGACTCACTATATGCAAAGTACAGATAGCGACACTGAGCAGGAGGGACCTTAAAGTTAAATGCAGCGTGTGCCTCTTCCACCAAGCACTGAAAAAACATCTGAACTCATATAACATATATGTCATTTTCCATCATACGGGGGTTTTCCTGCTGCAGACGCTCATGGTTTTGGGGGCGAGACAACAGTTTTCCGTGTGTCCCGCTGAATTAAAAAAAAAAAAAAAAAAAAGAAAGAAAGAAAGAGCACTGGCAGTGAGTCAGTTTCCACCCGGATCGTCCCATCATCAGCCAAAAAGACTTCAGCCTCAAATCTAGCTTTGGAGCACGGTCCACATAAGGTAATGTTAGCATTGCTATTACGCTGCCGTGCAGTGACCACATATGGACTATATACGGTACATTTCATTAAGATATGCCTATGCAGTAGTTTGTTATTATAAACTAGATCCAGGTGTGAAACCTGAAACGTCGCCGCGGGGCCCGGAGGTTTGGCAGAGCGCAGTTATATTCTAATCTCGTCCTATGAAGTGTAATATTCTGGTGACAGGCTCCAGCTCTTTCCTGAGCACAGTACTCCTGCTGTGCATAATAACTGTGGCTGCTTTCAAAAATATGTAGTGTTCAAGTTTACAGGATCGTTGCCAATTTGGCAAAATAAACTGACATTTGATGCAGATGCATGCACAAGCTTGTCGGGCAAATTACATGTTTTGACGATTCTTTTTTTTTTTTTTTTTTGGTATATTCACATCCTGCAGCAAACAGACACTTGAGATGAGGCTTTCTTCGAAAGTAAATGCATATGTTTTATCTCATGGAAAAGTGATTGTGGCATGTGCAAAAGTATGGGCACCCTACTAAGCCAGTGCTTTAAGAACACACACACACACACATACACTTGGCAGATATCAAAGCTTCCAAACATTTCTTTAGCCAACTAAACCCACTTTTACACACAGCTGCATACACTTTGCTTAAAAAAACATGAAAATATACTATTTTCCTAAGTTAAGCCAACCTCTTAGCGTATGCTTCAAGTGTAGCAGAACACAAAAAAAATGCAGTTTAATTTTAAATTAAATACATTTGAATGAGATTAACATTTCTTCTTGGCTGTTGTTTAAGGCCCATTAAGAAAACTTAGCTAACAATTAGCATTGTAAATGAAAATGTTTGGTTCAATAATACACACTGAGCTTATTTAAATTCGAGTTCGTCACAGTCAGTTGCAACTAAACACAACAAGCAGTCTGCTGGTATTTTGTCACTTGGTTCCCAGCAAATAAGTCAAGGAAAATGTCAATTACTTTAGCATGGTCTCAGCTAGCTTTGTTAGCTTGTCCGTTACCTGTGCGGCCGCCATGTTTTCTCCTCCTCTTCCTTTTAAAAAAAGACACACCATTTTTTAAAAGCCCGCTTACATTGTACGAAACGCGATTATTTCCACCGCAAATGTGTCCGTAACCAAGGCGAGCTGAATTAAGAACAACGGTTTTTCTCAGTGCCGCCATTTTTTTACGAACCGGAAATACTTCGACCGCGAACGAGTGGGCGGGGCATAGGCAGCTAAAATAGACCGCCGAAACCAAGTGGGTGCGTTTGATATATCCCACAGGGCAGCTGTGCGGAGTTAAGTAGCCTGCTTGGTTTACATGCAGCACAAAGGAAACTTAGCTTTTATTTTAAATGTCCCACAGTGTAAAAAGACAAAAGTCATGCGTTCACAGTTTTATTGAAGTGAAAGCATCAAAATATAAAGTACCAAACGTAAATGGTGGGTTGACTTGAACAAACCTACATGTGACTATCCAGGTAGCTTGTGTGACGTTCTCCCTGGGGATGTATAATAGCTTATTTTTTTGTCGTATTATTTTGTCTTATCAATCTGAATTTGCAGAGAGACTTGTATATAAATAGAGGTATCAAGTCTGGTGGTTCCTGGCCTTTGTCTCGATTATTTTCATCTGTGAAAAGGCCATCTCACTCAGATAAGTGGAGTCTGATTAGGCTTTGACCTTCAATGCACAGGAGGAGCGGAAGGGAAATGTTTCCTGCTCACAAGTCTCTGAAAAGTCGTCCTCTGCCCTGACTTGCATTTCAGCCTCACTCTGCAGTTCTGTGCCGGTCTCTCCTCGGGGTCTGGGGAGTGTTTTCAGCCTCCCGTCTCACAGCTCAAAGGTCCACAGACACCACTTCAGCTCTGAATGCTTTGACGGGGCTTATCATCTGTGACGCCGCTTTGTCTTTTGCGGTCTCTGCAGATCAGAGTTGATCTCACTCGGTACGTCCGTCAGGTCTGTGAGGAATCCCAAATCAAGGAGCCGTGCACTGTTTGACGGTTTCTTTGTGCTGCTCCAGCAGCAGGTCGACAAATCGCTGCCACACTCAGCCAACGGCGTTTGAAATTGCAGCGAGAAACATTTGCACGGTGAAAAAAAAAAATAAATCCCTGAGCGCTTGTCGAGACACGTCGTCTGTGAATGACTCAATCCCTCTCACTGCAGTTGCCAGGTTTGCCAAGTCGCACACACTCGCTGTTGTGTTGTTATTGTCATCTTTGTTTCCACATTTACATTTTTCATGAACTCTCTTCCCATCATCTGTGACTGTACTTACTGTTATACCCACAGATGGCAGCTTGTGTCGTGCTTCCAGACCGGCTAGATCCGCAAATATGTAATCAACATCAATTCTAATATGTAAAAAAAAAATAAAATTATTGTTTCCCCCTTCGTAATTTTCCTTGGGTTTCACAAAGACTGACAGGGCGATGACAACCTCTGCTCTGCAGATACAGTGATGAAGCTGTTCCAACAGGCCTTTTCTTGGCCAGAGAGTCTGAACCTGCAGTAAAAAAAAAAAAATTAAAAAAAGACAAATGATCATTCTTCAGTATGTGATCCTAGTCGGAGGAGAGAGATCATTTGTTCAAATGATCTTGCTCAAGAAGAACAAAAATGTACATTGATTTTGAAAGCTCAGTGATCTTTCGGGAACCTCTTTAAAAAGTTTCAGAATGCAAAGAAAAAAAACTCCCGAAAAGTTCAAAGTAGAACCATCTAATTATTTTTTAGAACTAACACGCCCTCTGGCAGCAGCTGTCAATGAGACTCTGTAATAACACGGGGGAGAGAGGCTCCAAATTCAATGATGAATGGATAGAGAACTTGAATGGTTCTATTTAAAAAGAAGTACAGCCCACACAACTCCCAGTGAAGCTTTCAACTTTTGTCACCAAATTTTTTTTAAAAAAAAGCAGATTAACTTTGCATACCTGCAGCAACTGGTCCAATTTACAGCACAATATTACGAATAACTCAAGATATATGATTTTAATTCAACACAACATTCTAAATCCCGGCCACCAGATCGCAGCCTGATAATCAGAGCAGTGAAAAGCTGCAGTGAAGACCGTCGAGCATTAAAAATGATCCTGCGCAGGTCGCCGATCATTCGCCGACGCACGCAGCTCTGCAGTCGTGAAAATGCTAATCATTAATTTCTGCTAATCGCCACAGTGAGTCGGTTTTTAAATGTCTCTTTTATGGCCGCACGTTGAACCGCACACACATCTGTGCAGGGGAAAAGAGAAGCCGTCATCCCACCTGAAAGCAAATATGGAATCAATAAGCGATGCGTGCGGGCGGCCGGGTGACACCTGAACACCAGCAGATGCAGCTTGTTTTTGATGAGGCGGGAACTCGACCCGGACCCCTTCAGGAGATTAAAAGAAAGACAATGAGGTCAGGGAGGTGCGAGCGGTGTCAGTCAGTCACAGAGACGGATGTTCGCACCTGGGCCTCAGATGTTTCTTTCACGAGCCGCTCGATGAACGCCTCCGCGCCCGAAGCTGAGGCTTTCATCCCTCAGAGTGGAGCTGGGAGAGTAATGTAGGTACAGCTGATGAAAATCACCGCATCCTTCACTGGTGATGACACGCACGCACACACACACACACACACACACACACACACACACACCCGCAGTAGCCCTAATACAAGAAGTTAAATTACTCTCACAACGGAGATCATTGTTTCCCTGTCTTCTCTCCATCATGACTTGATCTCCAACGTGCTCTGACTTGAATTTCCGAGTTTAGGAAAGTCTCCGACTCCAATCAAAGACCTCACAACCCCACCACCACCACCACCACCCCCCCCCCCTTATAACTTCCCTGCTGAAGTCCTGATTCGCACACACTGCTCTCATCTTTCCTCCTCAGCAACATCTCTCCTCCGACTCCCACAAAATGAAACGCGCGACACGCAAATCACACACAACAGCGGCAGAAGCTCCCGCTGCCGCCGCCCACGTGCCCACAAAACAACACACACAGACGCAAAACAATGGAGCTCACTGTCCTTGAAGAGGCAGACTGAAACTGAGGGGGAAAAAAATAACACAAAATGCTCAGTTAAGCCCTGGGTAATTAATTAAAAATGTTCAGGTTCAGTCGTGGCTTAATACCCAGCAGTGCGGTGCTAAATTGCAGCGGAGTGAAAGCTAATTAGGCCCGTCTCCTGCGCCGTGATTTGTGTTTTATTTATGACTGCATCTCTGGAGCGTTCGCTCTCAATTTATGCGGCAGTGCCACGGTGACTGGGAACTTTCTTTTTTTTCACTCCGCTGTTTTTTTTTTCAAAAACTCCGGATGTCACAGAGCAATCATAAATCTTATGATTGGGTGGAAGGAGTAAGTTAATAATGTAAAACACGAGCAGTTCATGAATATTCACGCTCCCCGTGATGGATGTGGCTCAGGCTTTATGAGTTGGCTTATGGCGAACCCGCGGCCCCGCCCCGGGCAGAGCGGCTCGTTTGCGTCGCGCCATTTGTCACGTTGAAGGTGTCACCGCGGACTGACTCTCATCTGTGAAAGCACTAAAGTGGTTTTCAGTCTCAAGTCGAACATTTTTCGGAGTTTTCCTCTGCTGTGTGAAAGGGGAGCGCTCCCCGTGGACTCGGGGTTTTCTGTAATAAAGTTGGACGGGGTTCTGCGTTTTCTTCGTCCTCTCGGCGACGTGAAAATCAAAAGCCGATGACAGCAGCCGGGATTATTCGCTCTCGTTTGACATTCCTGAGGAGTTTTTAATGGTCGAACTCTAAATAAATGATAACCTGGGATGTTTTTTTGATTATTGGAAAATCAATGCTATGAAGTAACCACGTGATTTGAAAGCAGGAACATATATATGTCTGAGTGGATCCTTCAGCTCGCCTCAGCTTGTGTAATGGTTCAGCTCCGACGCATCGACGGTCACTTTTCCGCATCGACTTTCCCATGATCCCGATGACACCGGCTGTGAATTGATCGGGCGGCCTTCACATATCTGGCTCGCGAGCGACGAGCGGTCGATGGGCCCCGGGTTTCACCTCTCAGGCTGTCGATGCCCCCTGAGAGGTGGAGGATTTAGAGGCTGTGCACCACCCGCGAGGAAACTGAAAAAGTAATAAAATAAAAGATTAGCTGATTTATTTAAAATTAAACACTGGTGATAATTAAGAAGCAGGTTTCTCTCATTGGAAACATCATCACTATGGAGAGCACAGTGTGTTATTTATATTTGTTTTCACCCTTATGTTCCCTCCTCTTCAACCCTAATCAATTTTTCCAATTTTTTTTTTTTTTTTTTAACAATAAAGTCCCGATTTTTTTCAGATTAGCTCGTGAGCCAGATTTATTGTTGTGAATGGGTGAAATGTTCCACACGGGGAGATAACGTAAGGCACAGAAGAAAGGAAAAGTGAGAAGGAAAAAAAAAACAAATTTAAATGCTAATTTAGGTTTTTGGAGTAGAGTGGAGGAAAAGATTGAATCGCGCAGATATAAATCCACACACGGACAAACACACAAAACTGTTTCCGCTTCGTTCCACATCTGCACGGCACAAATTATTTTTTACGGCACTTGGCACAGCAGCCATTCAACAGTGGACTGACCTTAAGAAAGCCCCCGGGCCCACAGTGCATTTAAGTGGAGGAGGGGGCCACTGTCTCCTGTCATCAGTCCTGCCCTTGTTTTTTTTTTTTTTTTCAGTCAGTTCAAAGACCCTGCGGGGGTCCACAGCTCATAATTAATTGATCTGATTCTTGTTTGCCCCTATTTATAGCCGACCCCATCCGCGCAGCACGACACCTCATTCTCCCCTCCTGCACACACACACACACACACACACACACACACACACACACACACACACAGCAGCACTCATGATCAAGCACATTATCGGCAGGTGGAACTGTGTCAGTGTCACAGCGGGGCCGCTGGGAAATGAAGCCCGGGTGCGTTTTATCTCATCCCACCCGCCCCCTCAGCGCTGTCACATCCACAGGAAAGAGCGACAGTGTGTGTGTGTGTGTGTGTGTGTGTGTGTGGAGGGGTGGAGTGTGCTCGCAGCCCAGGGCATGCATATTTCAAACGCTCTATGTGAGTAGATGGCATCACCACGTGCTCTCCCGGCGGCTCGGGGGCTCGTTTGGGGGCGTTTGGTTCGCCATCTTTACTGGATGACGCTGGTTGTGTGGCAGCCGGGTGATTTTTGTCAACACGACTTTTTTATGATGCTAAAATCTATAAAGAAATAAGTCTTCCAAAGTCTCTACATCTGCGGGAGACTAAACTGTAAACGAGTACAAGTCAGCATACCAAAGTAAAACTGTAAAAAGTGTCGCTCCCCACGGGGGTCACAACATAAATGTGGGTGGTCTTGAGATGAAGTGTGAGAGAGAGAAGAAGAAAGTTCTGATACTGCAGTCTGGATTTGGACTTCTCTCAGACCCACACCTTTTTTTGTGTTAATATTGGACAGTTTTATCTTTTTCAGCCTCTGACAGTTTAATAAAATAAAAATATCTGATAAGTTCAGAGGGAAAATCACTGTGACGTGACGCTGCTGGTGACTCCCAGACGTTTTTGAGGGGGTTGGGGGGTCACAAAACGTGGGAATGACACACAAAGTAAACCCAGTAGTGCACTTTGTGTGTTGGGACTTGTGTGAATGTACAATGGGCGCAGAACAGAGTGCAGACAGTAAATAAAGTGCACACAGAAATCATCGCTCTGCTCCGCCCGCCCGCTGCATATTTACATCCCACTTCTTATTTTCACGAGCGAACAGAAGTCCTGCTGACACACACACACACACACACACACACACACACGCACACAGTCATATTTTCAACCGACTCTACAAGTGGCGACTTTTATGTGTTGTGACGTGTTTACAGTCAGGACGACTCAGAGAAGGAAAAGGAGATAATGGCATTTCCATGAGACTGTAAATCTGGACATGTGCATAAATGAGCAGAGACACCCCCCCCACCCCACAACACACACACACACACACACACACACACACACACACACTCCTATTTATAGAGGCGGAATGTCGCTTCAGATTAAGGTCAGTAACAACCATTTGCTGCCCTCTGCTGGAAACTCTGGTTAATATATATATATATATATATATATATATATTTATATTTAAACGTCAGATTTCTGCTGCAGAACCCATCATTTGAGCAATGAGGAGTTCATGCAACTGTTGTCACAGTGAGCTGTGCACGCACACACACACACACACACACACACACACACGTTGTGCACCGCATGCCTCAAATTTTAGCCGTAATGCAATTAATTGGATCATGATCTCCGGCTACATTCGCCCTCCGGTTCCTTCAAGCTCATGAGCCATAAAAGGAAATAAGAAAATACAAGGTCGAGGGGAACGTCTACTCAATTAAAGAATTTCATTAAAGTTACTGTTTATCCAAGTGGCCTCGGTTTCATTTCATATTAGACATGGAGGGTAATTACAGCAGCACGTCTGCATGAATGGAAAAACGAGTGAGAAAAGCAAATGTTTGCGTTTGGTTGGGAGAATTTTATTCGCTCCAATACCTCGTCACGACTTTCACTTGCTCAATATTTAAAAAGCCTCCGGTGTTGTGTAACGTTCGCCTGTATCGACTTTCTAATGTTGAAATACGGGCCGAGGATTGAATGTTTGATTTGAAGTTTGTTTTCCAGAGCAGGTTTTTAAAAAAAAGGTGACTTCTTTGTGTCATGTCTGCTTTCACTGTGAGGAAGCACCATCTGGTAAAATGATGCTGTTTGTATTTTTAGGTATTTTTCTGCCCTGTAAGTATTGAAAGTCCACGTCAGTAAAGACAGTTGTGACATATAATGTTAAAAAAACAGTCCTGACAACCTTTGGACTGAACTCAAATAAAAGCTCCGAGCCAAAAACACGTTTCTTCTTTGTAATCTCAGCGCCCTGAAGCCTGCAGCTTTAATCAGCTTCATCAGTGAAGTCAGGAGGAACCTGCAGGATCCTGAACCTGCAGGATCCTGAACCTGCAGGATCCTGCAGGTTCTGAGCAGAGCAGAGCTGACACGACAAAACAAATGCTGCATTTCCAAACGGAAGCCGTGTTCGCACCTTTTCACATTTAATTCAGTTCATCCGTCTTTCAACAACAACTGTTGCCCAGTAAAAAAACAAAACAAAACACTACATACACACATGTAAAATGCATGGTCACTTTGTGCTACAGAGTCTTACAGCATGTCCTGGAATCAAGCCCTTTATGACGAGGACCTGTGAGGACGTCAAGCGGAGCAGCTCGTGTCTTCGGCTCCTCTTTGGTCCAGTTCTTTAAGTCGCTGGATCTGTTTTGGTTCCAGCGTCAGTGAATATGAAAGAGCGTGAATCTGAGAAAGACGCTCTTGACTCTGTCGTGGAGGAAGGACTGAAACTTCTGAGTACGTCTGTAAATCGCCGATTCCTGCCGCTCACCTGGATTACTGTGGCGGCTGACGGGTTTAAAACCAGTCCTCCCAGTTTGACAACGCTGTTGAGCAGAGACATCGAACTCAGTCAAAGAGACGATCACTCGCAGCCTCTGAACATATTTAAAAGTGCCGTGTTATTCTGCTTTTGTCTGTTTCTCACCTCGTAGGTGAATGAACGCATCTGAAGACGACAGCTGATCAACACTCAACTACACTGTTGGTTCTGATCAAGACAGAAACAATCCGAGAACCCAGCGACTCACACCCGACATGTTTAACATCATCACTTCACGTTACCAACTCATTCAAGATGAGACGCGACGTGACGACAAAGTTCACGGACGCTTCGGCCTGCGAAACCAGGAGGACGATGGAAAACTGAACAAACATCTGTGTGCGTGAGAGCAGCAAAACGTCAACAACAGGTGCCATCATGAAAACCTTTAGACCATCATTTATCACATTTCCCTGGATCCAAAGAAAAGATTCTGACGAGAGCGGAGAACTTGATGTTCTGGAAAGATCTGGATCAGATACAGCTACTCTAAAAAAAAAAAAATCACCTGTGGCCAAATGTGGAACAAACCAGCATCTCTCAATTCTTTTCCTCAGAGAAAGGAATGAATCTCAAAGCTGAAATAATCCATATTTTATTTTATATATAATTGTCTGCATCAGAAATATAAATGAATGCAGCTTCCACTTGTTTGTGCTTTTTGTTGATGTTCTCATATTAGATTTTATTGATGGGAGATGCATCTAATAGTTTGGTTTGTGTAATCACAGGTGCAGAAAACTGTACTGGGCTGCGTCAGATTGCACAGGTTTATGTACCTAATAAACCGGCAGCTCTTTGCAGGCTCCACCGCGACACGCTGGCGTGAACGTAACGTGGACTCTGCAGAACCTTTGGTTCCGTCGGGTCGGCTCTCGTGCAAACCCTGCGCTCACGGACCAGACGGCCGCGCAGACAGAAGCTGCGACACAAACCACGACAAGAGAAGTCCAAATATGGACACGACGGTGATAAAATAAGGGTTTGCTCAACTCTCCAGCCTCGGCTAAATATAAAAGCTGCTGCGGTTTCTCGTGTCTGGCCTCTGCAGCGCTGCTCAGGTCTCTTACCGTTTCATTAAGGTGCTGCTGCTCTCCTCTAAGCCCCGGAAACCTCAAGAAAGACGCGGCTTAGCGTGGGAGTGAAGCTGAATAAATACAGCAGTGTGTCATTAAAAGAAGAAAAAACAAAAAAAACTACCTTATTTCGTGCCGGCGGGTGAAAAACGGCACACGATGTTTGTGCGGCTACACTGTCCCTTGACACAAGTCCCATCACAAAGAAATGGAGCCAGTTCTCCCCCTTTACAAACGATCTTTAGGCAAACACCCGAGGGAGACGTGCGTCCGACAGCAAACAAGCGGTAAACTTTCCCTTTGTGCGCTCGCTCTGCAGAGTGCTGGGTCTCTGTCCCGGGGTGCGGTGCCATGGCGGAGCCCCCGGGAGGCCTCATTTAGGAGCGTTGCTCGGCAGAGTCGGGAGCCAAAGGAGCCACTGATCCTCGTGGCCAAAACAGAGGCCCGACGATACGCTGTGTGCTCGCAGCAGGACTCAAGAGGAGGAAGAAGAGGAGGAGGAGGAGGAGGAGGAGGAGGAGAAAGGCGGAGGAAGGAGGGGTCCTCCCCCCCGCCTGGTCAGTACTTATTAATCCCAAAGATCCTCACACCGTGGAGCTGGGGCAGCTTGGGGATGAGCACGGTCAGCAGGGAGACGGTGTTGACCACAAAATGGACCCGGTCGTATTTGGTGTAGAAGCTGGTCAGGATGTACCTGAGTGAGGGAGGAAGGAGACAAGTGACCGTGAAGGAGCCTGGGACACAGAACAAGGAGGATTAATACACAAAAACCTATTTTTCTTCTGATCATTGCAGCCAGATGTTTCCCAGCTGAACTTCAGCGCCGCTGTGTTTCGACATGTCGAGCCGCCCGGATTGCAACACCGGCGATTATTAAATCAGACTGGAACTCGCTCAGATGATCTACGTATCTGCAGAGCTCGTGTTCGCCGGCGCAAACGTGACATTTGAGTGAGAGAAGAAGAAACCAGCTGAGCTACGACATCCTGTTCTCTGCTAAAAACAAGTGGAGACCTGTTAAAACCAAAAAGACTTTCAGAGAAACGTAGTTTTTTTTCCCCATCTGGAGACTGACCACTTGTCTTTTCCTGCCGGAAACGATCATAAAACAAAACGTCTGCTTTGAATCTAGAGCGAAAAAGAGAGAAAAAAAAGCGAACACCTGCAGAACTGCTATCGCGACAATGTTCGGGCCGAGTTGGCGAATCCACCCGGGGGAACCGGAGCGCTTCCTGTAAACCGAACTCTGCGGGTTAATACGGACAGAGAAGGGGCTTTAAAAAGCAGCGAGCACTGCTGCTGCTGCTGCTGCTGCTGCTGCTGCTGCGAACGCTAAAGCGGCTGAAAAAAAAAAAATCAATAAAGTCTCTTTGTGAGTGCAAACTCAAAAACAGGAGGTACGAGACGAGCACAGTTTGTAATTAAACGCACGCAGCGACTTTAAACAAGCTGTGCAGCTGAGTGAATGAGGTGGGTGGGAAGCCAGTGAGGGATCACGTCCTGGTCCGAGCACCGGCTGGTCTGGTGCTCTATGAAGACAAGAACTTCGGTTCTGGTTGTTCGGACCCATGTTTAACGATTAGCTGGTCCCTGTTAGCGCAGCTGGAGGCTAATGCTAGCTTCAGAGCAGCGTGTAAAGATGGACGCCATGACTGACCTGTACAACCCAACACTCAGCTGGGACATGGGCCAAACTAAATTAAAAAAAAACAAGCTCTTGCCAAACGAGAGAGTTGGTTTCTGCCAGTTCTGTGTTTGCCTTGAGCCCCAGTATGGCGGCGCCCGGGTATATTTTCGCAGCGGGAAGAAGTGCGGGCGTGTCGTCCATCTTTACAAACAGTCGCCGGTCCGGAGGGGGACTTACAGGACGATCGGCGTGATGGTGAGGAACTTGCGCGAGGCGGTGAACTGTACGCCGTAGTCCATCTGCTCCCAGTGCGTGAGGAGGCGGGCCTTGCCCTGGTCCGGCGTCTCAAACGGCGTCCCCTTGACCGTGTGCAGCAGCAGGTACATGCACTGTGACGGGCGGGAGACAGGCGGGAGACAGGCGGGAGACAGGCGGTCAGACGGGTGAATGACTAACAGCACTTGTTGATCCTGGAACAAAATTACAGAGGAAGTTCACGGCCACGTCCCGGGAGGTCGAGGGCTCGGCTCGGTCGCGCAAACATTCCTGCCGCACGGAACCGAGAACCCGAAAAGAAACGTGACCGAAGGAACTCTCAACATCAGGAGCAGCTCGATGAAAACTTTACGTGCAGCCCCAAACCCAGGACTTTTACAATAATCTTCTGGGACAGATTAAATTGTAGTTAATATTAAACTCGTCTCAGAAGCCGAGAGCCAGAGGGACGGTCTGAAGGAATCAAGGTTTATGATGCAAGACTGAGGAAAAACCTCAACGCTGAAAATTAAAAACTGGTTGAAACGTTGCTGGCACCAATTCACCGACAAAGAACATAAGCAAAGGAGGAAATGTTCTTCTTTAACTCAAAGAGCTGAACTCTTTAACCGGGCCACGTCTGTGACTTGTGTGTGTGTGTGTGTGTGTGTGTGTGTGTGTGTGTGGAGGGGGGGGCGTCTGCTCCACCGACCAGGTTGTGGATGAGGTTGGTGAGGGTCCAGACCACGGGCACGCTGGCGAAGGGGATGCTGAGCAGGATGACGTGCAGGAGGCCGATGCCCAGGATGTAGGACAGCCACATGCCGCGGCTGTTCATGACGCGGGTGTTGGGGTTCACCTCGCTGTGCGCCGTGCCCACGTTCATGATGATGATGATGGCGGCGGGGGCTGGACGGTCTCAGTCTGAAGCCAGCTGGTGCGACTGTGGGTCTGCTGCGAAAGAAAGTCAGGCCCGATTATTCCCACGCAAGTGATCGATTGATTATCAAAGCAGAAGAAGTTATTTTATCGTAAAATAAAAACAAAACCCATCAAACAACACTGGTGATTATTTTTATTTTATTTTATTTATTTTTTTTACTTTATTAGTTTTAATACAAACCCAACATTAGCTGCCACTTACTCGACCTGACACACAACCATGACGCACGGTCAGTATTGATTTTTAACGGGCACCTGCCAGCCAATCGGAAACCAGCATTTTCTTTGACAACGCTATATAAGGAAACAACGTGTAACTGAGGCTAAAGTGGGATACGTAATGTTTATTTTTTTATTTATTTATTTTTTTTAAGTGAAGACAAACTGCGAGTAAACAACGCGGTGTTGTGTAAGTTGTCATGGGTCCAACGTGTAACTGGTTACAAAATCATCCGTAACGTGGCTACGCACAAAGTACAGCGGAGTTAAAAGTACACGAGTATTCAGAGTAAATAAATCATTAGACTCACTGCAGGGAGAAAAATGGCTTCAACTCCGACCTCTGCGTTGGCACTTGGGTCCGTTATCACAGTTTGTGTGTCTTAACGATGCCGCTCAGTTATATAACTGACGGCGTTCACCGGGGGCGAGGAGGGGGGTGGCCGGGGGGCTGGCGGGGCTCCAGCGGTGTCCCGGTCCGCGGTCCGGTGCCTCCGTTCAGCTCCGGGCCGCTCGCAGACGCGCCACCCGCGGACACACATCCACTCCGGCTCGGTCTCGGGGCCAACAGCTGGTGACAACACGGCACGGCTCATCACGTCACGTCATCTCTGCCCGCCCGCACGGACCCACACTTGAGCCGTCTCTGTGTTTTTTTTTTTTTTTCCTGCTTCGGGCTCTTCGCATTCTGCCCCGATTGGCTGCTGCGCGTCACGTGGCCGAGACCGACCTATAGCCGCTCAGTGCGTTGAAACCACGTAACTACGCCCCCTCTGTCGACGTCACGGCGGAGGAGGGCGCAGGAGAAACGGGCATGATCGACACTTCACAGATTTCTGGAGAAAAAGTAAGAAAATATATGAGTTTTATGTATTTTTAATATTTTTAAACCATCGAAATGTTTTATTTTTAATCTAGAAATCAAAACAAAGGGATTAAAGATTTAAGATTGAAGGTCCAGTGCCATGTTTCCAGCTCTGTGAGGCCTTAATTCAAATTCGTTTAATTTAATTTTGATTTTTTTTTAAAAAATGCAAAATAACATTGACTCAATACACATCAGTAGGTGAAAAGTCAGTGAACCACCGACAGATTTTACATTTCTTGCTGACTCCATCGTGCAGTTGGTGAGACACAACCTCATGGTGGTGCTAGAGGAGAAGCCATGACATCATCAAAGACGGTCGGAGTCATCCTCTGGCTACCATGACTGTTGGCAATCCATCTAATCATAGTGGAAAGTGGCAGACAAAGAAGCCCTTGCAGATATTAATAAAACAAGGGAGGAAGATGTGACATAAGTAAAAGTGCGTGCATCGTGGGTCTTGACATATAAATGAAGTTTCATAACAAGTTAGTCATTTGTGTTTAACACAGGGGCTGCTCTTCTGTTAGCGCTCAATGCCTCTGTACAAAAGGAGGCCCTTGACTCCTCATGTAGCCAAGGTGAGAGGAGACCTTGCTGGAGGCAGTTAAAACTGACTGATACCCCCCCACCACCCCTCCAAAAAAAAAAAGAAAAATCAAAGATCAACAGTGTCATGTTCTCAGTCCCCAGATAAGCCCTAATACTAATTTAGGCCCACGGTAGCCCGAGGCGGGAGGGGTCAACTGTGCGTTCTGCTTGCATGCGATGTCACATGACACCCGCTGTTTCTAAGGGTCGACCCGGCGATGATGAGTGGCATGGGACAGGTTTGGCCGGCTGACAGCGGGCGCTCGTCGCCTCGGGTGCCGTGGCTGTCTTGGCTGTGTAAACCTAGAGCTCTGTTCGGCTGCACCGAGCGATGGATGACAGCGCCGTGAGATCATCGCTGGCGCTGGAACAATGGCCGAACGCATGACATTGATAAAATAGACCTCAAGAGGGTGTGTGTGTGTGTGTGTGTGTGTGTGTGTGGCAGGGGGGGGTCGATGACGCCGACACGCAATATCAGCTCAGCAAGTCGTCATGTGGACACGTTTGACACGTTCTCTGCGAAATAAAAGGCAGATCCTCAGTGGCAACAACAATCAGCTTGTCTTAAACTATAAATCCTGCAAGTCTGAGCACATGATAATTAATAAGCCGCTCTCTCATGATTTGCTCAGGTTGTTGCTTTCATGTTTTGTAGTGGATATCTGATCTTTGGCGTGAGACGACTCCTGCTGCCACCGGCGATGATTAAATCAAAGCTTTCAAAGTCCTGCGGTCGTATCCATTTCTCCACAAGCACATATTTAATAGGTGTTTAGATATGTTCCTCAGCAGACTACAGTTCTCTGCTTCACTTTGGCGAACGCCCCGCGGGGGGTCACCCTGCCGAGGCCTTTCAGACGCAACGTGACCCCCCCCCCCGCAGGACTCCCGCCAGCAGAAACAGCTTTTAACGACGAGATGCATTTCATGTCGTAATCTGTTCTGGCGTGGCCGGCTGTCTGTGGCTGCGGGTCCAGCGTATGTCATTAGCAAAGAATGTGTCTTTCTGCTGCGCAACCAACAATTCATAAACTTTTTTTTTTAGCTAATCGTGTGCTACAGTTTCACAGCCGTAACAGCGGAGCGTTAAAGCTGGATTTATTTATTTTAATAAGATCTGGTACAGAAGAGGAGCAGGACTGAAATCTGAGCCCAGGACCGTCGTGCTTTGACTGCACTGTTGACTCACAAAACGTCTCCAAAAACCTTTCAAACTTAAGGATTATTATGATAATTTAATATATATATGTGTACATGACGAAATTCTCCTGCGTTGTTTTCCATTCGCCTTCATCTAACGAGCGGTGGACGCTTCTTCATGTTCATTGGACACTGAGAGATTCTTGGAAAGAAATCAGTCACTTTACTCTCACTGCTAATGCAGCTTGAATAAAAAAAAACTCATAAAACCACAATAGGCAGCTGCTTTTTCTAATAATGCAACGCACTTGGCTCAAAGGAGTTTGGTTTACCACAGATTGCACAGATGTCACAGTTTGGTCGGTGCAGTAATTTAATCCCAACCTCTGACAAAACCCATCAGCGCTAAAAAAGAAAGAAGAAGTTCTGTCAGCTTTGTTTAAGAGCACGACGTCGCACACACGCCGCGCTCCTCCACCAGCAGGTGGCGCCATCCACACACTTTGCGCGGGTCGGCGCCGTCCTGCGGCGACGCACCTCCGGTGAGGTCGAACTTCAGCGCGGGCACAGCGGTGCGTTCACGGCCCTGTCTTTGTGCGTTTCTACTCGTTCCCGGCGAACAAAAACGCACACAACTTCTACACTCTAACTTTGTGTTTTCTCGCTGAGGGTTAAATCTGCAGGATTTACTTTCCAGAGAGGAACAACACGATGTGAGTCCAAATAACGGACTGAGTTTCGCCAGTTATTAACATAGATCCTGCTAAAGTCAGCGTGACCTGATTCAACAGCAGCGACATAAAAGTTATAAAGTGCAGTTCTTCTTGAAAATATTTTAGACAGGGCATTATGGAAAGTGTAGTTCGTGTCGTATACTTTGTTTTGTCCTTGTGAAAATGGATTAGTCGCAGTAATAATTCACCAGTCTCAACTTATCGCTCCAAATGTACAGCATCGTCTGCAGGCGGCATCCACCGCGCTTCTCGCCATTTCACTTATGCAATTTGCTGACAATCGATTTTAACCAGTATTTCACATTTCCATCATTTTCCACACTCGGTGCCAACGGTTAGGCAACGTGAAAACGCTCGGTGAACTCCCGGAGTTGTGCGTTTGAATGGCGTGCAGATGAACTGGGACGCAGCGGAGCCAAAACAGGGATTTGTCCAAATTGAACAAAGCTGATAAATATCATTAAAAAGAGAGAAAAAAAAGAAGTATTTACAACGTGTTCTGTCAATCCAAAGCGTAAGGCATCGGATTTTTTCTGCAAAAAAAAAACAAAAAAAAAGAGAAGCGGTTACGATTAGCAGCTGTAAGCGAGCAGCGCTGCAGAAACTTGGAAATGTAGAAACGTGTCGTTGAGGTCAGCGGCGCCGGGATGAGCGGGATGTGACAGGAATGACACGGCGGGGGCAGCTCTCCCCAATGGGGAGGAGGTGGACTTGTGACCCAGGCAGGCTTGGATGATAGCCGGGCTGGAAAAGGCTGACGCGGGGAGTCCATTATTGCCCCTGGAGGAAGCTGAGGATTAGAACACCAAAGAATTTCAATAAAAGAAGTGTCTGTTTGGGGGTCGGGGAGGGGCGGGGGGGGGGGGGGGGGGGGGGTTTCTCCTCATTGTCCCGACGGTGATTGAGAGCAAGAGGAGGGGAGTGGGACGGCATTGTGCTCGCAGCTCCTCTGAAGAAGGTGGTTATTAGGGGGGATGGCTGAGGAGGGGTGAGGGAGAGGGGAGGCTGTTGACTCTTCATCTTGTGTGAACAAAGTCTCTGGCACGTAGCCCTCCTCCGTCCCTCTGTCCCGGACCCCTCTTGTTTACGAGCGCCATGAATTCTGTCCCTCTCGAACGGGGACCCCCACCGACTCCAACCTGCGCCGCCGCGCATTGTGGGGCTTAAGTGCCCTTTAATTAGGCCGCCTCGGTGTCCGGCTGAAGACCGCCGAGGGTTTAAGGCTCTTCCATCGCTGAGCGGCTCACACACACACATAGAAGAGGGATGGAGTGTTTGCCGCTCTCATGAAAAAAAGGTTTATTTGTCGTCTTTGTCCCCCCCCCCCGTCTTAAAAAGTCCTGACAAAGGCGCCGATATCATCCTTAACACTCGCCCATTTCCAGGACGCGTCGGCCACCGCGCGACTCATCTCCAGACGCCGCGACGGTAAACGAGACGCACGCCGACAGAAATCAACTCACTTCATCATCATCATCATCATCAGCAGCAGCAGCGATGTCATCTGGGATTAATTAATCGGGGCCGTTAATCCCAAAAATGGAGGCCAAAGGCCAAATTCAAGGGGGGAAGGGTTGCGTCGTGCGCGTTATGTAAGATAACCACGCAAAAAAAAACTTGAGCGTGAATTCACTGTGATGGAGCACATTGCATTATCATGACAGCAAAAAAAAAAAAAAAAAAGCACCGGGTCCGGAGGATAAAGAGGGTGGGGGGGCTGTGGCAAGAGGCATTGGGAATTCGCCGAAAACCGCTCCGGCGAAATGAGTAATTTCTGGACGCCCCATTGTGCGAGGAGCTTACAGGGTGAGGGCGGTGAAAGGACGAGGACACAAACACGGCAGCGAGCGGAATAAAAAGTGGAAGATGGCGGGGAAAGGGAGCCGGGTGGGATTGGGCGTGTTCGGGAACTTTTCCGCCTCGGCCCAGTGTGTGTAGATACCCTCCTAATCCTGGTTTTATTGGCTGCCTGTGTCCAGCCATGCCGCTCGGGTTGAGCGGGGTGGGTGGAGAGGTGGGTGGGGGTGAACACATGTCCTTCTTTGTGGTAATACGCTGATTAGGCCTGAGAAAGAGCCGGACCTGGTTACGGCCTTTTCTCAGGTCACCGTAGAAACCGGCCCGGTAGGGGACCTCGGTGTGCGCCCCCCCCCCCGGGCTGCACCTTCTGATGCACGGCGTCGCCCTGGCCGCACAACGCGCGCACACGCAAGCGAGGCCGCAGCTCGCTCCGGCGCACTTGTGGCCTCGACCTGGGAAACGTGGTTTCAATGTTGTTCAGGAGTCAGACCGCAGACTGATTCCTCCGCCTGCGCTCGTAAATTAAACCGTTGTCACGACACCGCCCCCACCCACCCCCCCAACTTCCCGCTCCATCCCTGTCCAAATCCCAGCGCTGAGCTCAGCGCATTTTTGATGATGCCATAACACATGACAATGTTGATGATGGAAAACAGACGCGGCTCATTGTCAGCGCCGCCGTGACATATCGCATCTCGACCGGAGTCAGTGAAACGAACATCTTTATTGGTATAATGTAGAGGACTCCCCACTACGACCGGCCTCGTACAGCTTTCACACAGATATCTATCAATTACTGTCACATTTAGAGACTCCACCCGCCCCCCCGCCTCACCCCACCACCACCACCACCACCACCTTCCTCAAACTGGGCGGTAGGTCGAGTGCTGCTCAGTCACCGCCTGCTTCCCTATCTTCTTTGTTATGGAAGAATAAAACACAGAAGGGGTGGGTGAAGATTGTGTGTGTGTGTGTGTGTGTGTGTGTGTGTTGGGATGGAGGGGGGGGTCGCTCTCCACTGCTGACCTCCAGACTGTGGTCACCGGGCCCTCTCCTCCCCGCGGCGGGCGCTCGGCCTCCTCTCTGCAGAGTGCGCGCTCCCAGCCCCCGCTGAGCGACCTTCCAGCCCCACCACCTCCTCCACCACCACCACCACCACCACCCCCACCCTCACCTCCACCCTCACCCCCACCCTCAGCTCGATCGGGCCCCGGAGGTCCCTGGTAGAAAGAGCGAGGGCCCCCGGCTCAACCGCCAAAATACTGCTACGTGGTGCGTTTCTAAATCGTGAAGGAGTCGGAGCGACAAACTTTGTGCGACGCTCCAGGCACCTGTCAGACGGCACAGACTTGGGTATTGATTAAGTGATCATTTTCTAAATCAGGATGAAATCAATCAAACTGTTCTGACCGGGACGCGCATCTCCACGCTTCGTTTTGTGGACAGTGAATCATTTATTGACGTTTAGCCGCAGACAAACTACAAACTACAGTTCTGAGGAGCGCGGCGGGAAAATCTGCGCCGAGGAACCCCTTCATTACCGGATCCAGAGCGGCGGTGGTCGATATTTCCGTGACGACCGCCTGATGACACACACACACACACACACACACACACACACTCCCGATTGTTATCAGCAAACACGACGCCACTTTGTTTGATCCCTGCCGGGTATCTTGTTTGCATTCGTCCCCATCACTTCCCTTGTGTGTGTGTTTGTGTTTGTGTGTGTGTGTGTGTGTGTGTGTGTGTGTGGTTACTCCAGTCCGTCGCAAGTCGTCCCACCCTCCTCCTCCTCCTCCTCCTCCTCCTCCTCCACTCTTTGCCCCCCCCCCTCGCCCCCGCAGCCCATCAGAATGACAATGGTATTGATGTAAAATGTGTTGCCTTTGGGCCGCCGGAGCATATAACCCCTGCGTGCCTGGCCCGGCCACTTTTATGGCTTTATTGTGTCGCCTTTTATGTCCTCCCCTGTCGGGGTGGGCGGACAACAATTTAGAAAATTCACTGTATATGTACCCGTGTGTGTGTGTGTGTGTGTGTGTGTGTGTGTGTGTGTGTGCACTGTATTCACGTACATATCCGGATTAGATCAATTAGTCAGGGCGCAACCCCTAAAAAATCAATATGTCAACATCTCCCGGGGTCGACCCACAATCCCCGTCACCTACCTACACCTACCTACACCTTCTACACCTTTTTTTTTTTTTTTTTTACCCCCCCACCAGCGAACGAAACAAGTTGGGTAACAAGTCTACCTTTTTGTCCCTCCCCATACCTCCCTCTCCCGTTTCCCTCCCTCCCTCCCTCTTTTCACTCTTCCCTTTCTTTTCCACATTACCAGGGGGTGGCGTGTGATTGACAGATGGGAACGAATAATAATTTTTTTTTTTTTTTTTTTTTTTCGTAACCTAAGGCCATCTTCTGTGATTGGCTTGCCAGCTGACATCTCCAAACCTCATCCACCACCCACCCCCCCTCCTCCGCCACCGCCGCCGCCCCCCCCCCAACACACACACCCTCAACAACCCCCCCCCCCTTTAATATTGGGCCTGTGGATGAGGCATCCTGAGGGAGAAAAAAGTAGAGAGAGAGAGAGAGAGAGAGAGAGAGAGAGAGAGAGAGAAAAGATATCTACCTTAGGGAAGAACCTCAGAGAGAGGGAGGGAAGGAGAGGACGGGTAGGAGCGTGTGCGCGAGAGACACTTATTCTCTTAACTACCGGGAGACAGACACACTTTCCTGGCCCGACTCAAAGGAAGGGGGGGGGGACACAAGGAGGAAGACATTTTTTTTTTTTTCCCCTTCACAATATCATTTTAATTTTCCCCCTCATTCAACAATCAAGCCTCTCTTCCTGGAAACTCTTCTTCTCTGCTGCCTACTGGAAGTTCTATGTATTGATCCATCTCTCACACACACACACACGCACACACACACACACACACACACACACACACACACGCAAGGCTTACCTCATGGATTTGTATCTGATTGGATATTTGATGTGCGTGTGGTTGTCCGGCTCACGGGTGCTTGGAGGCTATCCCATCTGGTGGTGAGTACAAATCCACAGTTTCAGCATCAGAACCCTATAGCCACATAAAGAGAGGGGTGGGTGGAGGTGGGTGGAGGTGGGGGAGGCTTTTTTTTTTTTTTTTGGTCAAATGATCATTTCTGAGAGGGCAGAATGTGCACTTTCAGTTGACTGCGTGGAAAAATGTTCTCCGGCCCGGTCCAAAAAATCTTAACCTCAAATACTTAGTGTAACGGAAAAGGCTCGCCGTTCTTTTCCCCCCTCCACACTCGTGTCCATTTATCATGTTGGGAGCATGTTTTGATGAGGGAGAATTAGTTTCGGGAAGCGTGAAATTATCATTATTATTATTTTAATTTTTTTTAAATTTTTTTTTTTAAATGTGCGCTTCTTCTTTTCTAAAATAAATTTTTAGGGGAGAAAATTAGCGAGCGCTGGTGCCATGTTGGTGTAAATTGTTTAATTTAAAGTCAGGAGGATCATTCATTATTACACAAAACTGCGGGCTGTCGCTCAAACACGACGACAACACCGAGACGCGCTCCTCTTTTTTTTTTTTCTCTCGACCACGATCGATCTGAAATGCAACCATATCATTTCTGGGGATTGCTTGACATCATTTCGTTTTGTTTGCTATTGTGCATCACTGTCGTACATTGTGGCCGCCCCCCCCCCTTAAAAACCTGCGGTGAAGTGAATCTGCATTGTTTTTTTCTCGCAGATGTATGACATGCACTGAACACAAAATATTTGGCACTGACAAGTTAAATGAAAAAAAAAAAAATTACATATTTGCAGTCCGATTAAATCAATCAATTAAAAGCCAGAAGGAAACAGTTGAGCGTGTCATTTTGCGTTTCAGTTGCACCACAAATTGTCGAGAGACGATATGTTTAGGTTGCAGCAGTTTTTTTTAATTCTTTGTTAAATTGTCCCAGATCGCGTTTGTCACCGCCGACTGAACTTCAGAGGTTTTATCTCATTACGTATCCGGCTACATGCGGCTGACCTCACGGCTCCGAGCCGCTCTCTCCCTTTGTAACATAAAGCTCCTAGTTTGGTGATATTTGCGTGGGCGTATGACAAAGCTCTTTTGGCCCACGACACAATGCTTGTCAGAGCTACTGCACTTTTAGTAGCCCGGCCCGGCATATGGTCCCGGCGCGGTGCCGTCCAAACCGCGAGCATCTTCTGGTTTCACTTACAGAGCGGGCGGCTGCCAAGCGCGCAGGCCACAGGGCTGAAGTGTTAATGGCAGCGAGGACTTTACACCCGCCGCTGGCTTCAGCAGGAACCACCAGACACCGGTGACAAAGAGCCTGGATCCTCTCTCCCTGTGAGAATTACCTGCAGCTGTTCTGTTTGAGGAGCTTACGTGACACCGGTGTAATGTTCGAACCCCGAAACAATGCGCGCCACCTTTGATTTGGGTAGGCGAGGCTGCAGCGAGGGTTACCGGGAGGGCGGAGGGATGAAAAGCCGAAGCCGTCGCTCCAGGTGACGGGGGCCGGGCGCTGAGGAATGGGTGTCAAAACGCCGCTTGTCAGGCGGCATCGCCCCGCGGTGTCGAACGCGTCCGGAGAGAGAGAGAGAAGGGAGGCGAAACGAGGCGGCGCGTCCGAAAGAGGAGGTGCCGGGTTTCAGCGAGGGCCCGGGCCGACTCCTCTCTCGGCTTCTGTCTCAGGGGCGATGACTCGGCCATAAATTCTCGAGCCGCGGCGGGACGGGGTTGGAGGGAAGAGCGGCTCTGACTGCTTCATGCCTGGCAGCCTTGCTTTTTTTACAAGACGGGGTGTTGAAAACAAAACAGAGCATAAATAACTCCGCTGATATGCACATATGCGCGGACGAAGATGAGGTGCGGGAGGAGGAAAGGAGCATAGCAAACTAATGAGGTGGGTTTGGAGAGGTGAGACAGGAGCGGTAAATTGCCCTCTTGAAATGCAAGAATGTCGGGAAAACAGACGTTTGGTACGAAACGGGCAGGACGGAGGTTCGACAGAGTTCATGACAAGCTTAAAGCTGCGGACTGACCCCCGCATAATCCGCAGGTCACGCAGCGTCTCCGTCCAATTATCTGACAGCGTGTGGTTTTAAAAATGAATAAATATCTGCGCCTCGACTTATGGCTGTGTTTGGGTTTCACCTTTTAACCCACGGTTTAATAATCCAGGAATATCAAAATACAAGACGTGGAGGCTGCGGCCTGCGACGCGACATGCTGTTCTTATTAAGAGTTTGCTCCTGAGAGGCCGCTACCGTCCGCCGCGTCAAAACAGCTTAACTTTTCAGCCGGGCCGCGTGTTTGTGCTCCTGCGTAAACGGCGGTGCGAGCGCTGACCGTCACTTTCAGCGAGGAATTAGCTCAGATGAAGTGCGATCGCAGCCGCCGGGCTTGTCGGCCCGAATCAGCCAGCGATCCGAATGTCTGAATCCAAAAGCTGTTCCTCTCCTCGTCCTCCGCTGTCATCACTGCACGAGAACAGCGGATTTCTAGCAGATAATTTCGAGTCGGGACATCTCGCTACGAGTTTCCTCCCAAAAAAGTGTCAGTTACTTGAGACGTTGACTCTTGTTGCCATAAAATCGAACAGCGAACAAACGGAGGAGAAAGCTGCGACTTAAAAATCGAAAATTGCAAATTATAATCTATAATCCGTGCAGTCCCGATCGACCAGCGTTACTTTTTCAACCATCCCTTCGCATGAACTGCACAGAAGCGCAGAGGGAACTAATTCACTGTGAATGAATCTGTATCATCACAACAAATCAGCAACCGTGCAGGATCATTCACTTTAAGCATCATAAACATACTGTTAGATAGCGGTTTAAACCGGATTCTGGTCACGTTTAATTAAATTTCGTTGCCTTAGATGCAGCTTCCGGACCGTGAAACCGTGTTTGCACGTTTGACGTCCACTCGCGGAGGTTTTGGGAAACCAGCGGGGGCCTCAGTAATATATCGCCGCCGCACCTCTCAAGAGGTCTCAGGCTAAAGCTATCGGGGTTTACCAAAGTGCCCCGTCCTTTCCCGTTCAACCTGAGCAGCTTAAAAAGTGTGTGTGTGTGTGGGGGGCTCTGGAGTCCATCTCCAGGTCTCAGGAATGTCATTATCTGGCTGTGACACCCCACCGCTGCCGCCGCCACCACCGCTCCTACCAATGGAGAAGGGATCACTTAAATGATTCTTACGGCGAGAAAATCCTCCGTCTGTCGCCCCGTGTGAAAAGATCAAGGATGTGTGGGTATTATTCCCCCGCGGCGCGGTGGAAGGTGGAACAGCGGGAAGAAAAAAAAAGAAAAGAGAGAGAGAGAGAGAGCGGGAAAGTGCGGAAGAATGTCATTCATAAGAAACTTCGGGATTCCATTATGGAGAGCCGGGGTCAAAGGCAGATCGGGGGCTGAAGCCCGAGAGGAACGTGACGGAGACACGTGGGAATACGATATTCCTCAAAACACACGCGTGTCCGCGTGTAACACGTGTCCGTGTGCCGCCCGCCGCTGCGGAGGCTCGGCGGACATACTGAGGCGATGCCGGGTCACGAGCGATCGATGATAAAGTCGTGGGCTGACGTCACCCGGTCAGACCCGAGCTCGGGGAGAGGTTCAAAGGAGAGAGGTATTTCAAAGGGGGCGAGTCCTAATCTTCACCCACCATCAAAGGACATGCAAAGTGCCGTTGTAGGAAATGACAAAGCCCCACACACACACACACACACACACACACACAGGGCACAGCTATTAGGTGCACTAAAACACAGGCTGCGACGGTTCCTCAAAGGGAAAACGCCAGCGGCCAGGGGCGAAAGAAATCATTAGGGGACGCGTGTGGAGGTCTGCGCGTCGTATTTAAAGTCTTCATTACCTGGCTGATCTCACCTGTGTGGCTTGTTACAGAGGCTAATTATTAGCAGAGAGCACACACACACACACACACACACACACACACACACACCGATCACACCTGTACAGCCTGTAGTCAGTCAAAGCCCCCGGGTCGCTGACCAGGGTCAACCACACAGCTGAGAGGACGATCCCTCAGTGTCTCTAAATTACAAGGGATCCAGTTTCAAAAGTGACAAAAAAAAAAAAAATTTCTAATATTCGAAATCAAGAAATATCTTGATGTTTTTCTACAAAACTCTTTTTCAGAATGAAAAGAATCAGCTAAATCTGAGTCAGCAGTTATCAGATCCAGGAAGACGTTTCATGCAGGCTTCAGTACATTTTAGCCTGCACCCAAAAAAAAAAAAAGTGTTGATATCCAACACCCCGCTCTGTGCGAGGGCATGAAGGTTAAAATGGAAAAGTAGAAACATGCAGGACAGTCGGAGCTGGGATTAGGGCGGTTAATCTGCCTCAGATTGCAACGAACGTGCCCAACAGTGACGTTCCAAATCCCAGTGTTTGTTCAAACTGACCGAGTCGACGGCAGCCGGGTTCCTTCTTTAATAACCTCCGTCGACGTCGTGCCGCGTTCTGAAATTTCCACAAACAAATTCCAGACGCGTGATCGAAGATTCCAGGCGATCCGTTACGAGTTATGATTCGCATAGGATGCGTTCAAGCAGCGGTGCCGACAAGCGAGAGCCCCGCAAGACGCTCGCTGGGACGAGCGCCGTCGTTTTCGAGGCTCCGTCGCGTCCACCTGCGGGCGGGCGGGCCGAGCGGGCCGAGCGGCCTGATGTGCATTTATCTGCGCGGAGCTCCCTGACAGGCAGCTTTACAAGTTTATACCCTGTTCGGTTCCCCTCGCCGTGTCTCCACATTTGTGACTGCAGGGGCTCCTTGTCCCAACGCCGCGCTCTCTGCAGCCGTCTGCAGGGAGCGAGGCGGGGGGAGGCAGAAAGGGAGAACAGGTTGGAACATCGTTCAGGGGTCCTGTCATTTTTTATCTGATCAGCCAGGAGCTGTTGGACTACAAATCAAAAGTGTGCCAAAGCAAAAGCGAAGACAACAAGAACGCAGACGGGGGCTTTGCATTCCAGCCTCCACCAGGAAAAGTCCCATCCTCGGGCAAAGCCGGCAACTTTCCTTGGCCCACTTACTCTCTTCCGAGCGTCTTCGTGGGATTTGCAAATGAGATTCCGACGTGCGGTGTTTTTCGGCGCACGTCTCTCGACTCTCTCTGCCAGGGCCTCGTTTTAGCAGCACGATGTCCTTGGGGCGAATCTGACAAGTTGAGCTGCGGCGTCAACATATGCTGCGGAGGCAAATCAGAGGTAGATTAGAGTTTAGCGCAAAAACGGCGTTCTCGGCCTCATAAGCTGCAGTGACGGAGCGCGCTCGGTACGCAGCGCTTCAGGGGAAAACTCAGCATACGTTTGATTAATTTCTCTTTAATGAAATAAGTTAACTTGTTCAGACATGGCACCCATCGGCAATAACCACTAAGGGCAAATGCATTGGGGATACAGTGGCCTTTTCTTTAGAAAAAAGAAAATGTAATCTGAAGTGAGTATTGACTCTCTCTGGAGGTTTAGACCAATACAACATAAATAATAAGTTTGAGCTAAACAAAATGTCTCTGTCTCTTTTGAAACGGAGGAGATGAAAGATTTGACAAAAATCCAGGATTTCTGCAAACCTGGAACCGCATCCAAATTGAAACCGTGACAAAATCCAGGTATTTGCAGATGTAGGTGCAGTTACACATCATCAGACTGACTTCACCTGACAACAGTAGCCCTGGAGAGCATCCCAGCTTGTGATTAAACAAAATAGAAAATTATATCATCACGGGTAACAGTTTTCGGCATGTTCTGCAGCAGGGGTGCGAAACCCGGCACAGAACAAAGGCCGCTCAAACGTCTGCAGTGAAGACGCATCACGAACGAGGCGTCCACGTCTCGCTATCATCAGTGAAAACCTTGTTGGAAGCGGGAACTTACAAGTAGCAACACAACCGCGTAGATCACTCTGCCTTCGTACACACAACAGGTCTGTGAACAGCGCCTAAGGAATAATGTACAGAGGGATGGATTGTGACAGGCTCTCTAATCCCTCTCTTTTCTTTTCTGCTTCACTTCAACATTCCACTTTGTACCCAACTACAAACCACTGAAAACTGAGAATTAACTCGGCGAATTCAGACCATATGAACACAAAAAAATATTGCAAAAATATGCATCTTTCTCTGACCAGTGCTCAAGGATGATAATTCTGGCAGAAACCAGAGGTGGAGGGTAACCGCTCAACCGCAGTGGCTCGGATTTTACGTTTTTGCATTTCACTAAAAATGTGCAGCGATGCCGAGTGAGTCGGCAAAGTGTCAGAAACGCGTCTCGCTGACAACGTAATAAACAACAACAGCACCACAAACTGCAGCCTTACAAGTTAAACACACACGGTGCATGCATGCATGTCAATACTACATCTGTAATCCAACTGTAAAATGTATAATACACTCCAATTTTAGTATAACAATAACAGGGGCCTGGACACTGCATTGATGACTAGTTTAGCATTAGATACTTAAGCTAAAATGTGCTAATGCAGAATAAACCATTTCAACTTTACTATATTGCTGCAAAGGAAATGAGCTGGATGAAGCTTCTTGCGCTGACTAAAAAAAAGAAGATAAATTACTTGTCATTCATCGCATTAAGAAGCTATTTAAAGCTAAAACTTTCTTTAGCGAGCAGTGGTTAGCTCAAAGAGCCTAGCTACTCAGCTAGTAGCCTAGCTTCTTAGTTTACGCTGGAACAGGACAATATAAAATAACATTATTAGGCAAACTAATTATAACCCTATACTGCAAAGGAACTTAGGAGAAATAGTCCTTATTATATTAAGACAACTTTTATGTGACTACATGAAAAAGGTGGATTGATTAAAGACACTTTTTTCTTAGCTAACATTTAGCATTGTAGCAACAGACTTAGCTAACTCTCTTTCGCTTCAAAAACAATAAAGTGTAAATAACAGAAGTAAATATTCAGACACACTGAGGCTAAGCTACATATAAACTTTTATGGTTGAATAAAATTTACAAAACTTATTTCCTGAAGTAATACTAAACTTCCATCTGTATTATGCATAATTGTTTTTCTTTTTTATTTTTCCCCTAACAACAGATCTCTCGTGGTCTTTATCAAAGTCGTGTTTGATCACACTTCGCCATAGACTTTGAGTACAAGCAGACACCTGATCACAATGGCCTTCTACTTGATTGATGATCCGAACAGGCTGGAGATCAGCTCCCCCCTGTTCTTTGATACTCGTTTGTAGAGACCCTGGTCATGAACTTCAAACTTCAACTGAAGCCCGTCAGACTTAAAGGCAGCGAGGTCAGATGTCGTGTTGCTGCTCGACAGGTTCACAGGGTCACCTGGCACTTCTTGCGCCTCTGGACACGAGGGAGGCTGTCACACAAAAGACAAAGCTCATCTGCACACAACACGCTGACCCCTGTAACGCAGACCTCCCACAATATGTGCAGCTGCACTGCATTTCTGACAAGAAATGAGTCAAGATTCCTTGACTCAAGCTGAGCTTACTCAGAGACAAAATAAAAACAAGATGCCGACCCAAGCAGCGGAGGCTGGAGTCGGGATTTTACTGCGTTGGGAGTGGTTGAGTTTTTACTGACGGCGTCTTGATTGCGTGAATTTCCACTCCTAAGCAAGGTGTGCGGCGGAATCCCTTTGTTTCCTCTGCTTCGTTCTTCTGCGGTTTCCAGCAGCCCATCATACTTTCACATCAGCCCAGTTTAGATACTGAGAAAACCCCCCAACCAAGCCATAACCCCCCCCCACACACACACACACACCCCCAACCCCCCTCAGGCCAGTGGAGGCCCCATACGGACCTGCCCGGGCATGCACCTGCCAAGCCCCGCAGTTGACTGCAGCTCCGCGGCTCGTCCCGTCCCCCGCAGCAGATTCCCCCGGCATTCTGCCTCGGCGGAGGTCTGCTGCGTCTGCTGCTCCCTCGCTCGGTTGAGACACGTCGCTTGTGGCTTCCGAGAAGTGAGGCAAAGCAAAGGCAGGATCAGCGTGGCACACATGTGGTCCGCGCATGCCTGCGTCTGCGTGCGCGTCTGTTTGCAGGATACGCCTCGTAACCCCTCGGGGGTTAAGACGCTCATTAGCGCCAAGCCAAAAAGATATCCCTTTCATCTCGTCTGTCCGTACGGATCAAATGATGCACATCCTTTGCAAACAAAGACAAATAGGCTGGCAGATCCACGGCCTGTAGTCTAAACATGCTACGGCCACCACAAAGTCCCATGCGGTTAGCTAATTGATTCCATCAGAAAGCCCGAATTCATCGGGTAAGCCGGCGTCTCAGGGTTGCGGGCGGGCGGTTTCAGCTGTCCTGAATGGAAGCTGACATGTAGAAAAGGTTGACACGGTGGTCTCGCACGAAGAGATATATTTTTCTTCTGCGTGAACTGACTGACGTTACCGGGGAGCACGCGACACCGGAGCTCCGGCGCATCCCGTGACTGAGAGATTAATGGGCAGCAACCAAACGGGCAGACGGTGTAATTAAGGTCCTTAGTCACTCAGTCACCAGACGGAGTGAAGTCAGCAACACTCGAACGCAGAGATGCTGGTGGGGCCGGGACCGGAGGATGAGCTAATGCGGCTGCCGTCGCTCGGGTAAGCTCGATGCCGGAATATGGATGGAGATTGATGAGCGGGGACGTCGAACTGGAGAACGACAGTTTGAAATGTCGGATGCGACGGAGACTTGTTTTTTGGGGTTGATGTAACCGTGCCGTCTTCGAGGATGCGCGATCGGCTTCGTATCGAAACACGAGGGAGGGCTCGCGGCTGATTATGCGATCATCGTACGTTATATAAGACCAGCTGTAAAAGCAAAACAGCTCAGCCGCACGTCTCGGTGCGTAAGCTCCGCTGGCAAACCCTGATCCCCGGGAGCCTGCTGTAACAATGCTCACCTGAGATCAAACACAGCACTTGGGAGGGGGAGGGTGGGGTCGGGACATGGGGGGGGGTGCAGGGTTCTGGTGGTAGCCATAAGTAGAAAGCAAAAGCGCACAAGAGAAACTATCAGAGAGGGGATTTCCCCCCCACACCGTGACTTCAATGGCTCGACTTTTGTGTGTTGGGGTGGGGCACGGCACCGCACTCATCTGTCAGTGGCTGCCGTGATTGGGTTGCGCCCCGCGGGGGTCCTGAGGTCATCCTGAGTGGCGCTCTGATCTGATCGGTGTCAGTTGTTGCTCGGCGATCTTCTCGGGGGGGGGGGGGGGCCTCCAGCGCCGCGCTGTCCGTCCGGGACCGGGTGAAGAACCCCGATCGCCGTACCCACACGTCTTCAGACGATGCCGTGGCCTCGGAAATAAACAAACAAGAAGCTCGAGCCCGACATGCGCCTGTGGAGGAGACCGTACGGTTGTTGTTTAAGCTTGTCATCACAGAAAGCGTGTTAAAACACGGGCACGGCAAACTCTCTCTCTTTTAATTCAAGAGAAATTGAACGCAATTAAAATTAATTGCCTGAATGAAACTATAATGGTTTCTGGCAATGACGAGCCGATCTTGGCTGTCTCGTCGAGGTGATTAATCCCCCGCGTAGGCACATCTGCACCAGCCTCTCGATGGTCGGATGTGCAGCTCACGTCCTTCAGCTGCAGACGCTGTCATCCTCAAAAAAAAAAAAAAACGTCGACTGCAGAGGAAAACCGCAAATTAATGATGGAGCTGAGGCGCAGGCAGGTGTTGTCATATACTTGCACGAGGGGGGCTTTTCCCGAACTGAGCGGACAGGTTGTCGTGTGTTATCTGTTGGATCAGCGGATCGGCGCACGCTAACAAGCGGGAACGCTTGGAGAAGTCGGTGCTAATAGCTTGTACTCCTGCCCTGAAGTGGGCAAAAGAATAAAAAAAAAAAAGGAAAAGAGACAAAAGGAACAGGAGCGCTTAGTATAAACTACATTAAGCAGATAAGTCAATAAAACAGTGGGGTATGAATAAGTGTATTGTCACGGAGCTCCGCCTCAAGTAAAACCTGAGATTAATGAAGCGGCCGCCTTTCAGCGCAGGCCTCCCCGGCAGGTCACCGTCATCGCTGCTATTGTGAGGTCTGAGCTCGGGGAGGCCACGGACTTTTAATTCCCCCTTTCTTCAAACTTGTAAAAAGCACCAGGGCCGACACAAAAGATGCAGATTTTTGAGGCGAGAACTTTGTTTACACACCCCTGGAACACGGCAAGCAACATTTGGATTTAAATCTGATTACAGAATATGCAAACAAGACGTTCGGTGCCAACCTTCAGTGCTGATAGTTCCCGATTGATTGCGATCTTGTTTGGTACAAAAAAAAAAAACACCCTCTCTTGATCCACTTGCTGTCCCTTAAACCCAACAACCCTTGTGTGTTGCAGGTCCCTGGCCCTCGGGCAGCAGTACTCGTCTCTGGGCTCCCAACCCATCCTGTGCGGCTCCATCCCCGGCCTGGTGCCCAAGCAGCTGCGCTTCTGCCGCAACTACATCGAGATCATGCCGAGCGTCGCCGAGGGCGTGAAGCTGGGGATCCAGGAGTGCCAGCACCAGTTCAGGGGCCGCCGGTGGAACTGCACCACCATCAAGGACAACCTGGCCATCTTCGGCCCCGTGCTGGATAAAGGTACGGGAAGAAAGAGGGGAGGCCTCCCGCGGATCTCAAGTGCTGTGTTTTGTATTCACGATGAACGCACGTCTCTCTCTTTAAAATAAATTACGATCCGAGCGCTCGGTGCCAAACTGCGCCCAACCGTAGGCCGCTGCAAGTAGCGTGCGCCCGTTTTCCACCCCGAGGCTTCCTGCACTCTGAGCTTTTCGCTGACTAGCTGGGGCAATTACAATAATATACACCTTTCCTGGCCGCCGTGAGAAATGAGCGCAGGTACAAGCACTGACACATTATTCAACTTCCATCCGTCTTTACCCTCAGCGTCTGCATCTGTCTTCCCGAGTCAGAGGCTCCTATTTTCGGTTTTCCCAGCCGTGTTTACGCTCCCGTACATGAAAGCGGGTCGGCCGCGGTAAATCTATCAGCAGAACCTGACACGTACGGCTGATCTACGCTTCGCACGCAGAATACTAATCCCGCCGAACCTGACGGCGGGGAAACAACGGGCACAGGTGTCCCGCTTTAGGCCCCCGCGCCCCCCCTAATTATAAAGGTGGGAGTTTCGGGGTGTCGTGATTGGAAATGAATTACCCTGCGTGTCAGAGGGGAGGGAAGCCGGGGCCGAGACGGGCAGCGTGAGCAGTCCAAGCTCCTCGGTCAAATAAAAAAGGGAGAGGGGAGGCCAAATGAGATTACAGGCAATAGAAAAGGGCCGGGGGGCTCCGCTCAACCCCTACTGTGCATGAAGACCAGTGCGCGCCTCACACAGTCCAGCTCCCACGGACGCCCCATTCACACGCCCTTTTGACTCTGTCATGAAAACAGGCTGAAAGGGGATCTCTCCCAACCTAGCCTGGGGTGTGCACTCTGGGATAGGGAAGTAAAGAAGGAAGGAGGAAGGAAGGAAGGAAGGAAAAGGAAGGAAGGAAGGAAGGAGGGAGAGTGTGTCTCTTTTGGGGGGGGAGGGGGGATGAATGGAAGCATTGGGGAAGGGAGCGGTACCAACCACCAGCCGCTATGAGCTGTTGGTGGATGCCTGGAGGAAGTGGCGGCGGTGACGGTGGTGTGTGTGTGTGTGTGTGTGGTGGGGGGTTAGGTCCTGCGGTGGGTGGTGGTGGTGGTGTATGGGATTTCAGCTCAGGGTGTTGGTGGAGGGGAGTTCGGGGGAATGCCAGCTCCGGGCAGAGCGGGGCTGCGGGGGCGCGAGTCGCTGGGCCCTTTGTGCGGATAATGCGCTGTGACACAAGGGAAACAAAGGCGGATTGATGGGCCCAGCAGGTAGCAGGAGCAGCGCTAGCCTTGGCTAACAGCCAGAGCTCCGGGGGCCCCGGGCTCACAGGCCCGCGTTGTGGAGGGCCCGGTCGGGCTTGCCAGGGTGAGCGGGGATGCCCAACCTGAGGACTGAGTGTCATCCAATCATGCGAGGGTTCACTGGGGGATTTAGACAAAAAAAAACGAACCCTTTCACTGGGAACAGGCAGTGGAAATACACGGACAAGATATTTAATGAGATATATGTAAAAATAACGGGGTGCGTTTAATTTGCATCGCTGTTTTTTTTTAAATATTATCAAAATATAGCTGGGATTAAGTAGTCGTTGTAGCTCTACGGGCAGAAACACCGAGCGCAAAAAAGGTGTGTTTATTCGGTAGCTGTACTCGCAGTCGCGTCGAGGGTGGGAAAATATGACAAGCCTCCAGCCAAACACTAGTAAACTTTGTCTGTGGTAAGTAAAGCGGCCCGATCGGGTCTCCAAAGCCGCTTTGGCACCAGGAATCGCCGAGGAATTCCTGGCTTGAGTCGCCGCTGCGGTCGGCACAATACGACTTTAATTCTCTGGTCGTGTTCGTACAAATTTCAACACTCGGATCGCGCAATTGCGCACATCAAGAAACGCTCGAGCGCTCGCGGACCAACATACCTGCGCGTGTGTTTTGTTTTTTTTTTGTTGCGCGTCTGTGACGGAGCTGGAGGCCGGAGTGTAACGGCTGAGCGGCGGTAAGTGTGCTGTGATTGTGAAACAATGGTGTCTGGTTACATAATAAGCTGTTGCCTTCAAAGGAGGCGTAACTCCATCCCTCAGCGTAATAAAAAAAAAACACACACACACACACACACACAGGCTGACACACTGCTAGGTTTCACCAGGACGCCTCGGGCTCTGAGCTGTTTGGGTGGGGGGGGGGACAACATTCTTGAAACACTATCCAGATGCAAAGCAGCACACCTCGGGGATGACAGGAGGTCACTGAGATCCCACCGAGCGTTAGGCCCCACTGACACGTCCACAATGGGCTGATGTCACTGCAGGGCTCCTTCATGTGTCCTGCAGTTTGTCCTTCCTCATCGTCCATGATGTGATTGTCTCCGAGGAGGAGGAGGAGGAGGAGGAGGAGGAGGAGAAGGGGGTGGTGTGGGGGGGTTGTCTACATTTTTTTCTGCAGGTACACAAACTTCTCGAAGATGAAATGCGGTGTTAAAAGACTTTTGCCCGGGGGGTTGTTTCCTTTCAGTACCTGCGTCTGGGATTTTGGCAGCAGTTGTCCATGTTGAACGCAAGACTGACACACTTCCTGTCCCCCCCGTCTCTGTCTGTCTTCGTCCGTGTCTCTCAGCGACCAGGGAGTCGGCGTTCGTCCACGCCATAGCCTCGGCGGGCGTCGCGTTCGCGGTGACGCGCTCCTGCGCCGAGGGCACGTCCACCATGTGCGGCTGCGACTCCCACCACAAGGGGCCGCCCGGCGAGGGCTGGAAGTGGGGCGGCTGCAGCGAGGACGCCGAGTTCGGCGTGCTGGTGTCCAGGGAGTTCGCCGACGCCAGGGAGAACCGGCCGGACGCTCGCTCGGCGATGAACCGGCACAACAACGAAGCCGGACGCTCGGTAAACAGATGTTTGGGGAAGCTGTGCGAGGACGTGACGCACACTTCCTGTTTGTCAGTATTAATACACAACCACTCGCGACAAGGGAAATGACAATGACCCACCTGTCTTGGTGGGGGGGGGTTGGGTCCACAGCCGGGTGGGGTGGGGGGTGGTGGTGGGGGGGGGTTACCAATTTGTTCGCGTGACGAGGAGGCGAAGATTCGGTATTTGACTTGTCCGCACATTCCTGAGTTTCCACCTGAAAATGAGCACTTGACTTTGAATGACTGGTTAATTACTCATCTAGGCAACACCCTCACTCCTGCTCGCCCCCCCCCCCCCCCACCCCTCCATCTCCACACACACACACACACACACACACACACACACCTTGCCTTTCATGCATCCCAATGAAAAAAAATTCCCTGACAGTCAAATAACCGGAGCGAGCGGTGGGGAGGGGGGGGGAGTCGGCTCCTTCGACTTAAAACATCAGCGGCTCGCTGTCACCACCGGGTTGGGTGGGGGGGACGGAGGGACCACACGGCAACAAGGCGGCTCTTTGATCCGAGCGCACGGGAGCGGTCACGGGGGCGAGCCGAGCGGCGGCGGCGGCCCCCGCTCCACCTGGCCCTCTCACGCTCCACTATTTAGCCCCGAGGGGCCTCTGGGACTTGATGTTGGCATGACAAGCTCCCCAGCGTGATGTCATTAGTCCGTCCACCCCCCCACCCCCCCTCCTCGCCCAGAGGTGCCACAGCCACCTGGCCTTCCGCCGCAGCCGGGGGAATTCTGCGGCGGCTAAATATAGCTGTCGAATTAAAGCGCGGCGAGAGTCAAAACACAAAGGTGAAAGGCGCCCCGCGGCCGGTCGACTTCAGAGGGAAGCGGCGGCGGCGGCGGCTTCTGCGCCTCGCAGCTGCGTGACACCTCCGTGAATCGCAGCCAGTTGTTTTTCTTGGCCCGCGCCGCCGCTCTTTAGCGGTTTCGTTTGTCTGCGTTACTAAAATTTCCTGTAAATATCCAAAACCAGAAAAATTCCATCGGATCCTGCCTCGGACTCAGATTGATCCCGGCGCATTCTGTTTAATTAAACTTTAAAGGGATAGCCCCCCCCCCCAAAAAAAATAATTCACCTTTTGCGTATCAGATTCTTCGTTTGGAAAAGGTGCTGTCGCTCAGGATTGTGGCCGTTTCAGAGCCGCCACTCAAAAGAGGAGCTTCTTAATGAAGTTTTGCTCAAAGGCGCCGGGGCAGGGGCGGGTTATAAAAGCCTAACGTGAGCTTGTTTCCTCAGACCATCCTGGACCACATGCACCTGCGCTGCAAGTGCCACGGCCTGTCGGGGAGCTGCGAGGTGAAGACCTGCTGGTGGGCGCAGCCGGACTTCCGCATGCTGGGCGACTACCTGAAGGACAAGTACGACAGCGCCTCGGAGATGGTGGTGGAGAAGCACCGGGAGTCGCGCGGCTGGGTGGAGACGCTGCGCGTCAAGTACGCCTTCTTCAAGCACCCCACCGAGCGCGACCTGGTCTACTACGAGGGCTCGCCCAACTTCTGCGAGCCCAACCCGGAGACGGGCTCGTTCGGGACGCGCGACCGCGCCTGCAACGTGTCGTCGCACGGCATCGAGGGCTGCGACCTGCTGTGCTGCGGCCGCGGACACAACACCCGGACTGAGAAGCGCAAGGAGAAGTGCCACTGCATCTTCCACTGGTGCTGCTACGTCAGCTGCAAGGAGTGCGTGCGCGTGTACGACGTGCACACGTGCAAGTGAGGAAGACGAAGAGGAAGAGGGGCCCGCGCTTTCTAAACTGACTGCTGGACTACAAGTGCTGCCCCGCCCCCCCCCAAACCCCCCATCCAACCTTCGAACACCTCCCCCCTCCAAACCTCCTGCACGACTTCTCCTGCTTCTCCAGACTCAGTATCACCCACAACACACACACACACACACACACACACACACACACACACAGGCACATCAGATGCTTCTCCACCCGTCAATGTAAAGACCCTGCACAAGAGTCCAAACCACTACAGCCCCCACTCCCCCATCACACACACACACACACACACACCACCACCACCACCTCCACCACCTCCACCCTCAGTCCCCTCCCCTCCCCGCCCCCCTTTGTCTCTATTTATTTCCCCCCCTCCATGCCAACACAAAGCTCTGTGGCATGTACAGTAACACCTTCTTCTACCTGTGAGATTATTAATGCAGTAAAACAAACAAAAACAAACAAACTTTCAGACTCTCGCTAACACCTCACTCCTGCGGCGCCGGTCCAGTCGGGCCGAACCGCACCGAGTGACACTGAACACGTCGGCAGCCCCGGGACCCCATCACTTTGTAACTACTGAACTGAGAAGAAGAAGAAGAGGAGGAAGAGGAGGAAGAAGAGGAGCCGGGTGTCACGGCCCCTGTCTGCTGTAAAACTACTGAGCTGATGAAATCCTCGGTGACTGACTCGACTGCTCCGGTCGACCCGGGAAAGCCTGGAAGATATATGCTACAGCCTGATTTTATAATCCCCGCATTACTGGAATATTACCAGTGGGCTGGGAGTGGAGGCGTGCAGGAGGCGGCATGTGTGTCAACCACATGCTCATCCCACTAACAACCCTACACATGCATAAATATATATATATATATGTGTGTGTGTGTGTGTGTGTATATATGCATGTCTCAGTTACACGTAACTCCAGGTGGTAAACATTTGAGCATTGTTTACGCGAGCAGATTCTTTTCCCTCTGCACGGCGAGCAGTTCTCATGAATGACGACTTTGTTCCTCGACCTGCGAGCTGCTCACGGTTTTTCCACAAGCGGCGGGGCGGTTGTACATTAAAGGGAAGAGTCTAAAGGGGCGTCATGGTGAGAAAACAAACAAACAAACAACAACAACAACAATGTCAAGACGGCCGGGACACGCGACCCGAGCGAGGGAGCGAGGGAGGGAGGGAGCGCCGAGAAGCCGAGTCAAGCTTTAGCATGCTTCGTGTTAATTCTGGTCTTATGAGCAAAGGGATTGTTGGGATTTTTTTTTTTTTTTTTTAATCTAACACTTCATGTGTTCTTCTTCATCAGGCCCATCTTTAGCAAACACTTTTTTTTTTAGCACTGTAATTAAAAAAAGGAGAAAAAAAACAGAGTGACGACGTGGAGACCAGAGCAGATTCTGATTGGCGTCCACATCCTTCTCATCCTTCCTTCCTTCCTTCCTTAAATCCTTCCTCCCTTCCCTACAAATTTAAAAAATAGCTGAGTTTTTTTTTTTTTTTCAAAGCGCCTGATTTATGAACTCATATTCCTGTCAGTCAGTTCTATCCCCCCCTCCCAAAAAAAAAAAAAAAAAAAAATAAAATTCAGCCTGGCTGTTTTTGGTTTTGGAGACACTGGAAGAACAATAGTGTAATTTGTTTAAAATTATTTTTTTTGCCTCTGAGACGTGGACGTCAGCCCAGTTTGTCTCTGGCCTGTTTTTTTTAGAAAAAGCTTCTGAACAAAACAAAACAAAAAAAACAACATAACCACAGTTGAGTAGAATCTCCATGTCTCACTCAGAAAAAAAACCCCCGTAAGACGTGGACGTGTGCGCCGAGAGACGGACGGACTCACAAACCTGAACAAACTGCCAGAGGTTTCCACACAACGTGTCCCGACAGTCCCACCTGCTTCCTATTAATTATATTCAACAACAAAAACACACGTTACCCGGTAGCGTATAGGCGGCCCTCTTCTTTGTGACATAGCTTAGCGTTTGCATCATCCTCTACACCCCCCCCCCCCCCCCACCCCTCCCAACCTGGGCCTACCTTCAGCCCCCCCCGCTATATCCAAAGTTTTGTACAAATGTTTCAAAGTGAATAATTCCCTTTTTATTTTATAATCGTAAATGTTATGTTTTTATAAATATTATTTATTATACAATGTATATATCTGTATGACTGAGCTAAGATTATATATTTGAAGAACACAACTGTGTCGTCTGCCTCGTGCTTTTTGCACACACACACACACACACACACACACACACACACATCCTGCGGCAACACATGAGCAACGCAACGCCCATCCACCCGCAGCTGAAAACAGACGCTAAATTGTGCGCTACTTCCTTTTGTTTGCTAAAAACTACAGTTCCCGGCTGTTTAACGACATAAACTGAACATTTTTGTATTTGTGTCGACGCATGCTCTACAATAAATTACACGCAAACTACAAAATGTTATTAACCCGCGAGATACCGATGAGTCATCGAAGGCAAAGCGTACACGTTATTAATCGTCCTTTTTATTTAAAGATACATAAGACACATGAACGAGGCGACACGCCGCAGTAGCAGTTCGGCGTTTTTTTCCTGCCGAGTCGTGTGTTCGCGTTGCTCAACAAACGGGGATGGAGGTTAACCGCACATGTTTTCAGTGGGTTCGTTTCATTACGCCAAATTTCTCACAATTATGAGATTACGCTGGGACGTAATTATGCTTTCTTGGGATTACAACATGTCGTAATTACGAGGAGAAGACTTGATAATGAAAACAACTTGTAGGATTTTTATTCTTTTTTCGTGGAAGTAGCACATTATTTTTTTCCCCCCCCGGGTATCCAGGGCGGTGTTTAACATTAACTCCAGAGAGTTTTCTTGTTAGCCACTAGCATTAATTTATTGATAAAATAAAAAATAAAATAAAAAAGATGAGACGTAAGCAAGTGCACATGATGGTGAGAGGAGCCACAGCGGCCTGGAATGATCAGATTACAGATCCGTGCATACAAACGGGACAGTCCTTAGTGTTGCTGCTCGCTCACGGATCGAACCACGTCGGAGGCAAACGGTCTTCAGGGGATACACAGACACCACAACACCGCTGAGGAGGAGGAGGAGGAGGAGGAGGAGGAGGAGGATGAGGATGCCTGGCTGCTGCAGTGCATGGAGCCTCGGTGATGGGAAGGATGGAGAGAAAAAAAAAGGGAAAACCATCTCTGGCTTCAGGCTTCCCGTCCGGAGTGAAACGAAAGCGAGAGGAGACGGGCGGGGCGAAGGGGCGAAGGAGGCGAAGGGGCGCCCGTCCGCTCGGCCCGTCCCGTCATGAGAGAAACGAGACGAGGGGAAGGAGTCCTGTCCTCCTGAGGTAAGTTTAAAAAAAAAAAACAGAGGGAGCGTCTCCCCGGACCACGATCAACACGCAAGGATGAGGCACTTTAACAGTTTTACAGATTCAGGGTGAGATACAGGAAGCAGATTACACAGATATTACACAAACCTTCTGACCCCAGTGTGTGGAACCCCCACAGATTATAAGAAGTGTTTAATCTGTACAGAGAAAAGTCCGTACGCGTTGTATGCTAAGCTAAGCTAACAGAGCCGTACAGAATGGTATCGAGCAAAAAAAAAAAAAGTATCTGTCAAAGTGTCCAATTATTTCTCTGTAGTGACCCAATAAAAATCCAAAGTGTAAAAGTTGTGACCAAAACGAGTTTGTGTGACGAGCACGAAAACATCCAGCGCTCGAGGCGAGGCGAGGGCTCGACTTCAAACTGTACACCGGGGGCATAAATTACACATATCTACATGGAGTCCTCACCCCCCCGCCCCCCCAGCAGGAAATGGCGAGCAGAAAGTGTAACGGTGCAGCCTGATGCAGGCCTTACCCCTGAAGGATGCCTCAGCTGTGTTTTGTTTTGTTTTTTCACCGCGGCTCCGCCGAGTCTAGATTTTCTATAACGCGGAACAGTTCAGTCTGCGAGGAGGAGAAGAAAAATAAAAGAGTTTATTATTAATCACACTTGATGCGACCATCAGAACGTAAACGTTGGGCGAAGCTCTTGTTTGCTGCGCAGGAGACGGATGTGCCGAGGGCGCGAGTGTTCAGTGTCACCGGAGGAGGCGAGTCAGGAAAATACTTACGCTCCTTCTTCCTTCAACAGAGACACGAACTTCTCGATCCTGCGGGAAGGATCCATCTTAAAAGAAGAGAGAGACAAACGTCTTAGTGCTAACACACACACACACACACACACACACACGTGGAAACCACATTCGCTCTTATTCCCAGGTGCAGAAACGTTTGAGCGAGCGGGAACGAGGGCACAGGAAGTGAAACTAAGTGGCGTCTGGGATCGCCCGTAGCGCGGGAGCGCTGGAACGAGGAGGAGGAGGGTCGACGAAGAAGAAGAAGAAGAAGAAGAAGAAGAAGAAGGCGTCCGTGCGAAGCCGCCGCATGTCTCGGCAAACGCGGCCTCATTCTTCCCCGGGCTCGGGGCTGCGGCGGAACGTGGCTTCGTTTCGCGCATACCACAGCAATTACACAGCCTCCACCAACGGGCCGTACGCATCGTCGACATACCGCAGACACGCGGCCGGGCGGGGGGGGGGGGGAAGTCAACGGCGGCGAGATCTGGAATCGTCTGGAATCGGCGTCTGCAACCGCGCGTCACCTGGGAACTCGCTGCAGCCGACGTCTCGGGGGAAGGACGCCTGGATGTTGCGCCGGACCCTGCAGGGAACGGTCCCATCCCAGGATATAGACCGTACCAACGCCAGCAAAGTTCAGCAGGTGAGTTTTTTTTTCCATGTGACTGCAGCTTAAACGTACAAACATCCAACTTTGGCAGCGTGTGGTCGGGCAGAGCGACGCCGAGGGGGAAAGAAACGCGATGACATCACAGGATCACCTCCACTTTTTTTTTTTTTTTTTACAGACCCGATCGAATCGATTGGCAAAAGCGCAGAGGAGCGAACCACAAAACCCCGACACACATAAAAACCCACTCTGTTCATCTCTGTACGCACAACTGGTGCGTTGATAGGACGCCAGGAATCTGCCGCGAGTCCGCGCTCTGTTTTCCTTTCCATAGTTGAATGGATTTTTTTTTTTTAAAGGCCCGTAGGATGACGGATGTAAATCGTAGGTAAACAGACGCGTACGACCGTCCTTATGAGACGCTTCCCCGTGATTCACAACACATGAATGTAGCGCGGCGACGCACGAGGAGCGCGCCGGATCCTCCCGCTCCACAAATCATCCGCGACGCCGCGCAGTTCTTCACTCGGCTCTCCGCGGCCCAGAGCGCCGGCCAGATGTGGAGGAAGAGGAGGGGCGGGCCGTTAGAAAAACAATAACACGGCGGGGGCGAGCCAATTTTGGAAAGGAGCGCTTGGAATAAAGAAGGAGAGACGCTCGCCACCCGGAAACGGGAACGTTGGCGTCCCCGGACGCCGCCGAGCTCACCTGCACAGACATTTCGATGATCATGAGCAGCTTCTTGATGCCGATGCACAGGTCACGGCCCGACACCACCCCCTCCAGCTGGTGCAGCTCCTGGTCCTCGAAACTGCCCAGCAGCTGCAGGGAGAGGAGGGTGGAGCAGTGAGCGACAGGCGGAGGTCGGTCAGAGACGGAGAACGCGGCGGCGGCGGCGGCCGTTACATGCAGGGCGTTCATCAGCTGCTGCCCGCTGGAGATGTTGGGAACGTGGATGGTGGTGCTGAACGCGTCCAGCATCTCCATCTCCTGCAGCACGTCGCGGCGGCTGGTGGTGCCGATGATCAGCAGCTTGCGACCCTGAAAGAGATTTTACTTTCTAAATCGCCTTCGCCGCATACAACCCCCACGATAAAAACGACCCCGGGCGACTCCAGCGCCTTGGCGGAGCGGAGTGGGCGGAGGAGACGGAGGGGCGGACGTAGTAACGACAGCGTTACGAATCCAGAACACAACATCCAGCGATTCTGCATTTCCACAGTTTCCACTCCCGCCGCCGCTGCCAGTTTCCCGGCCGCGGTCAAAGCTTCAGAAATCAAATTAAACTAGACGGAGACGTCACCGACGAGCGACCGTCACGTGGCCGCTGGGAAAGAGGCGAGCCTGGACCGGACCGGGACCGGGATGGTTCTGCTGGGGGGGTGTTAGCGGGTCACTGCGCAGGTGAGGGCGTGGTCTACGTGAAGGGTTCTGGATTTGAAAGGAGGTTGGTTAGAAAACAACAACAACAACAACAACAACAACAAGAGGAGGAAAAGACGAGCCGGACCGGGAGAGGAGCGGCGAGCAGACGGGGGTGGGGGGATTATGGCTGCCGGCTGCCCCCCCATGGCGTGGGGGGTTGCGACGCTGCATGCAGATGAGGTGCCACACAGGCGGCGGCGCTGCCAGGTCCTGGCTCTCTCACAGAGCCCATTCTCCTGCGTGTCCCCC